>JAHHFK020001461.1:0-183333 GCA_024533555.2 Aedes koreicus
TGGAATTTTTCGCTACTTGTCATGGAAAGGGCCCTTGTGATGCTTTGGGAGGCGTATTGAAACGAAATGCTGCGAAAGCCAGTTTGCAAGATCATCACATAACAACGGCCGAAGAACTTTATTCATGGGCTATTTCTAAGCCAGACTCGAAAATACACTATCAATTTTTTTCGGAATCCGACTATAATAAAATGGAAAGAAAATTAAAAAATCGTTACACACGTGTGAAGCAAATTTCAGGGACTCAGTCATTCCATAGTTTTAAGCCTCAAAACGAAGAGTATATTATTGTGAAACAAAATTCATTTTCAACGGAAGAAAAATGTATAAAATTGTTATGAAAAAACTTAATAAATAAAAATAAATGTATAAAAGTGTTTTTCTTATTTTTTAACATGTTCATCATGTCGCGCGGCTTTAAAGTGTTTTTTTCTTGGAACTTACACTAAGCAAAAATATTTGAAATTTTAAAGCCTTATTTATTTGAAAAAGGTAATCGTCAAAAAATAGCAATTGGTCTGTGTGGTTAACGGAAAGCCTTAAAGACTGATTCGAATGTTATACTAAGTTTGTAAGTAACTCATAGATTTCATTAGTCATAGGTTTGATTGGATGGAGACGCATGGTAATCTACCATGCATCTTCATCGTTTCTACAGGCGGGTGATGTATAAAATGAAGAGTTGAGCATGAGCATGAGCATGATTGACCGCCCACGGATGCTACTCCGTTATTGCCAGATCAGCTGTATTTACACAAAGAACCAACAGATGATGTTTGGGATTAACATACATCTTCAATGTGTAAAAACTGGTGACCCATTATAAAGCAATACCGGCGCCGGCCGTGCCCGAATGCTGGTCAAGTAGGGAATGGGAAGAAACGTGTTGACATGATACTCGCTTTGAAGGAAGCCGAGAAATCCTCTGCACTTCCACGAGAAATCACTGGGATGTTGGATAGTTGGGGAAAGGTTAACAGCAGGGTTCGTTTTGGTTAACGATACGCTGAAATTATGTAGCACTATCTGCCAAGGGCAATGGACCGCTCCAATGTGACTGAAAGGAGACAAGCATAACGGAAACGAAAACAAAACAAAATAGACAAAATAAACAGATAGACAAAATAAAACAGAATATTAGATACTGTCTTCAAAATTTGGTAGATATAAATTGTTTGTTGCTTTGCAAACCAGCTCCCCTCGATGTCCTAGATCCCGGCCAAGTTCTGCTGGACTCGCACTGCTGCAGTCGGCACTCGTTCACATCACGCCGGCCATCGCCGAAGTGTCGGAAACCTTCCGGTTGTAACATGATATCTGCGTCTAATACGATCTTCTTGCACCGATAAATTTACAGACTAAGCCTGCACGCCTAATCAAAATTCATTTTGGCACGGTATTGGTTGCAGCAAACAGAATCAATGAGAAAAATAAGCTCGCTTATGACCTCTTACTTCACACGGTTGCTACTAGACAGGATACGTAAATATTTCGATAAATCCACCCACAACTCGGGCTTCGGCGATAGATAGACTCTTATTTTAATTTCCAAGGCAAACTTCAAGGTAAACACACTGGTCGTCGTTGTCGTACACTTTACCTTGACTCTGCTTCGGTTGCGAAAACATTGGGCATACGGCCGATTCCGTACACTGTGAAACTCGCGGTTTTTTTTTGATAGTTTGAAAAAGTACTGCAAGAAGACTCTCCATTGCCCTATTTCAATACTGTTTCTTGCACCGATTATTTTACAAACTAAGCCTGCTCACCGAATCAAAATTCACTAGGCCCCGGTTGTGGTATTTTCCTTTAAAATCTAGTTCAAGATATTGGCACTTGGTTGCAGCATTTGACTGTTCATTATTAAATGATAAAAACTTTTCCGTAAGTACTTCCAACTTCTCTGTAAGCAATCAATGAAAACGGGCGCACTAACCCATACAAAACGGTTCGTCATCCCGACCATAGTAGGAGCGCAGAATACAGAGAGCAGGTGGAAGAAAGAAGGAAAATTCTACTTATAATGTGTGTCCTATAATGTGTTGAGGAACTGGTGTTCTGTTTTATCTGGCTGAAATTAAATTGCTGCAGTACTCAAATTGTGCCATCGAACAAAACAAGAATCTTATTTGAGATCCTCCACTGAACTGTCACTTTTCCAATAAGAACTTCATGTGAACAGCTCTGTGAAGGATTTGATGTTGTGGTCATGCAAGAGCTGAAGTGTCGCTAGAAACCATTATAAATTAATGTTTTTAATTGGAAAAACTTAATTCAAATAAATATTGTAATCGTATTTGTGGATTCCTCAGTTAAAATTATTTGTTAAATTATTTTTGGATTCTATTCTTGTTCAAGGCAGAAAGAAATACTTATCTATTTTTGTCACATCAAATTCTGCTTCCCAGTTTCTTGTAGCCCTGCCATTTGTCTCCTAGTAAAGATGCCGAATCCGATGTTATACTTCATTTCAGTAAAAAAAAACCCAGATTCCACTTTTTTTCTAATTTCACCGGGATACTATGCGTGAAGCCACAGATTACACTTATGTCCACATTTTGGGATTTTTCCTCTTCTAATTATACAGAAATTTTAGATAAAATAATCGGCACACTATTCAAACTTTCTACCGAACGTTAGCTTCACATGTTTTCATAATGTTTTGTGTAATAAACTACAGGGCGCAATTATGTAAGTAGAAACGAGCATTTTATTAGACAACTGACAAACTGATAATTTAATGTACCATCCATGGGTAAAAATGAAATGATCATTCATGAGTTATGTACAAAAAACCTTTTGAGTGGTAAAAAAAATAATATTTTTTTTTTGTGAATTAAGATTTTAATCAAAAATTTCCTTTTTTAACTCCTCCAATTCCTTTTTGTTACTAAAAAAAAAAAAAAAAAATTATATTTATTTTTATTACAAGGAGCGGGGGAAGAGGAAAAAAGAAGAGGAAAGGAAAGTGAAGAGCAGAGCGCATTTTTTTTTTTTTTTTAGAGGTGGGGGGGGAGGCTTTCTGTCTCTCGTGCTGCTACGAAATCTCTCGCACGTTCGTTTTGTGCGCTCTTCTAAAACAGGAGACGCATACTAGAAATTGGGTGAAGCATTTGTTTATTTTGCACTGCTCTCAGTATTTCGACAATCCCTGACAATAGGTGTCACTAAAACAAAATGGGATTGCAGCAAAACAAATCAACCAAATCATAGCATTTATTTTTCCTTTGAAAGATACATGTTATAGAAATAAACCATATTAATTAAATTCGAATATCTCGCCCTCTTTTCCTTGTTAACTTTGCACTAACGCTTTGTAAACCCATCGCAGCTAGCACGCACGATTTCCTGAGGAATTTGGTCCGAAATATCTACCAAATGTTTCTTGAATCGATCTAAAGTAAACCCTTTCATAGGGCCTATATATTGAAGCATATAACCCCAAGCAAAGTAGTCAAGTGAGTTGAGATCCGGTGAAGATGCAGGCCATTCTTCGCTTGTGATGAGATCGGGCAAATTTTCTATCTTCCGAAATCGATCTTCTTTTTCATGATTTCAATATTATTCGTCTTGATCGTGCGGATTCACGAGGAGGAGGAGTACTTTTGGGGATCAATAAGTGCTACTCCTTCTAGAGAGTGAATTTTCCTCCAATTCCAGGTATTGAAGTTGTCGCATGTTAGGCTGTTATTAAAAATAAAAGCCTTTGCATTGCTTCTCTGTATATATCTCCAAGAGCCTCAATAAACCAAAAACATCTTTCAGATATTTGTTCGGTTCTTCCTGCTCCACGGATGATCATGGGAGATTTTAACTCTCACGGTACAGGCTGGGGAGAACTGTACGACGACAACCGGTATTCTTTGATATACCTTGTGATCAAAAAGTTCCGGTAATTTGAAAAAAAAACGCATTTATTTCAATTTTTAATTGATATCTTTATTATCGCCTTCAAAGTACTCGCCATTAGAGGCAACACACATATGCCAGCGCTTTATCCAATCATCCATACATTTTTTATAGGCCGATGAATGTATGGCTTTCAGTTCTTCCAGCGAATTCTTTTTTATCGCATCAATCGATTCAAAACGCCTACCTCTGAGCGGAATTTTCAGTTTTGGGAAGAGAAAGAAGTCGCACGGGGCAAGGTCTGGTGAATATGGTGCTTGTTTGATGGTATTGGTGGAGTTCTTGGCCAAAAATTCACAAA
This sequence comes from Aedes koreicus, assembly GCA_024533555.2. Classification (NCBI taxonomy): domain Eukaryota; kingdom Metazoa; phylum Arthropoda; class Insecta; order Diptera; family Culicidae; genus Aedes; species Aedes koreicus. Next base: position 4,211 of record JAHHFK020001461.1, read on the forward strand.
TAGTGAGCGCGGTGTGTGATGGAGCGTTATCGTGGTGTAAAATCCACGAATTATTGCGCCACAATTCTGGCCTCTTCTTTCGAATTGCCTCACGCAAACGTCTCATAACTTGTAAATAATACTCTTTGTTAACCGTTCGACCTTCTGGAAGGAATTCAGAATGGACGACACCGCGAAAATCAAAGAAAACGGTCAGTAAAACTTTAATTTTGGAGCGACTTTGTCGTGATTTTTTTGGTTTCGGCTCATCTTCGGCGCGCCATTCGGACGATTGTTGACTTGTGAGCATATCAAATTCATATACCCACGTTTCATCACCAGTTATGATGCGTTCCATGAATGTGGGATCGCTATCTGCGTTCGCAATCATCTGTTTAGCGACCTCAACTCGATGCTGTTTTTGCAAAAAATTCAGCTCTTTTGGAACAAGTCGTGCTTCAATGCGTTTCATGCCCAGAATTTCCGTCAAAATGTGTTCGGTCGATCCAAATGAGATATCAAGGAGTGCAGCTATCTCCCGAATGCTAATTGAGCGGTTTTCCATAACTAAATTCTTCACGGAAGCGATGTTTTCATCGGTAGTTGAGGTCGATGGTCGTCCAGAACGCGGCATGTCACTCACGCTTTCACGGCCTTCTTTAAAGTCTTTGTGCCAAACAAATGTACGATTTTGTGACATAGAGTCCTCACCAAAGGCTTTTTGCAACATTCTGAGCGTTTCCGCTGCAGAAAATCCGTTTGCAACACAAAATTTCACACAAACGCGTTGTTCCAATTTTTTATCCATGGTAAAAATCGCCGAGCGTCTATTTTTCGACTAACAAAAGCAGTTGTCAAAACAAAACTAATGGATAATTTGCTCTCACACTTTGACAGAATATCAGAACTAGTGTTGCCATCTTACACTAAAAAGATTTTACCGAAAAATAAAGGCGGCCTTTTTAAATTGAAAATTACCGGAACTTTTTGATCACAAGGTATGACCTCTGTGACAACTTCAATATGACAGTTCTTAACAATGGAGAAGTAACACGTTTGGCTGGTCCATCCTCAATTGGCAGTAGATTAGACCTCACGTTTTGTTCGAACTCATTATCGTTGGATTGCACATGGAATGTGATTCAAGATCCCCACGGTAGTGATCACTTGCCCGTAAAAATTTCGATTACCACCGGGTTCAATCCATCGGAATCCATTAACGTCGCGTATGATCTTACCCGTTACATTGATTGGACAATGTTCAGGACAGCAGTAGATGAAGCCATAACGACGGTAGAAGAGCTTCCACCGCTGGAGGAATATAACTTCCTCTCCAACCTGATCTTAGACAGCGCGCTTCAAGCTCAAACTCGACCAGTTCCAGGAACGTCATTTCGTAGGAAACCTCCTTCTCCATGGTGGGATCAGCAATGCACCGAGGTTTACCGTAAAAAGTCCGACGCGTTTAAAGTTTTCCGTAGACGTGGAACACCTGAGCACTTCGAAGTATACACGGCTCTCGAACGCGAACATAAGAGCCTCATCAAGGCCAAGAAACGCATTTACTGGCGAAGATTCGTGGACGGGCTATCGCGCGAGACGTCAATGAGTATTCTTTGGAACACGGCGCGAAGATTGCGTAACCGAACTACGAACAACGAGAGCGAAGAGTACTCGGACCAATGGATCCTCAAGTTCGCGCGAATCAGCCAACCTTTTTCAATGGTAGAACTCTCTCTACGCACTCCGCACTGTAATTACATTCAATTATTTTATCCTCAGCAAAACAGGCAACATTCAGTAAAAATATTGAATAAATAGCTATATAAGTTGTCGTGCGAGGAAAAAGTGTCTTTTTAGTCATTTACCTTAGATATTCTATACGAATTATTTAATTTTGTTATTAACTTTGTCTAATAAATAGTGTATTGCAGCAAGCTCCTTAAGTATCACACCTGAGATCAGTGCCATTACATAAGCGTATTAAGACGCGGTAAAGGAATAAAGGTGTGGAATATGATACATGTACTGTAAATATTAGTCGAGTTATTACTCTCCCATGCAGGCCTACAGCATGAGATTAAGCCCTCCCACCACCAGCAAGGTGACAAGTTTGATCTACAGGAGAGTATTGCTTATCTCCGTAAATATGTTGTCTGAATATTGCCTGGATTATCTTTGAAGCAAACTGTTTGAAAAGTGCAGCAAAAAATATTAATTTCTTGAGTTTCTAAAGTTATAAATTTTTTACAACCAAATTTGCTTTCTTCCTCAAAAAATCCGATTTCATGTTGTTCATATTTTTTTTTGAGTTGAAGGTACTCTAGATTTCAATATCTTGTAAGCCCCTCCCGAGATTCATCATTTCGATGGAAAAAATGATTAGGGAACGTCCATTAATTACGTCACGCAAAAATTGACTTTTTATAACCCCCCCCCCCCCCCCCTTTGTCACATTTTTTGTATGAACCTTCGAATTTTTTTGTATGGATCGTCACGTTTTCTCAAACCCCCACACCCCCCTTACTGCGTGACATAATTAATGGACCTTCCCTTATCTATCGGTTTTTGCAAAGTTTTCTTCTGTATAACAACTATGTTTAAGTCCTAAAGTCCCTGGATGCCTTAAGAACGTTATTAGCATTAGCATTAGCATCGAAGTTTGCACACCTCGTAGATGGAGTTACGATGGGGAATAATTCGTTGAATACATTGCATGTCACCATGAAACGGACCCCGTTACTGATACGTTTCTTCACGTAGCAATCTCAACGAAGACACTCCTCGATCGCGTACCTGGTTACGTCCATGCATCCGTTGTAGATAGGAAGGAATTTGTATCTACCTTAAGAAGACACGGGAAACCCACAGAGCCTTCAGAAGATATCAAAGGAAAATTGAAATGAATAGTTGAACAGAATACCCTGTTTGGTGTACAGAAAAAAAAAAAAAATATTAAAAAGGGTCGTTGGGAGCATCTAGTCTTAGAAGGTTAAGTGATGCTCCATTTCTCTACAAACGGTTGGGTCTTGCGCATTACCCAAGTAACAATTTTAGTTTTAACGCAGCCGTATAGCACTCCTCCCGGCTTTGTTATTAAGACTACATTCAAAATTGTTTTATCGAACAACACCTCCTCTATGCTTTCTTAAAGCCGAAATTTGTACAAAGTGGTTCAAAACTGTTTTATCGAACAACACCTCCTCTATGCTTTCTTAAAGCCGAAATTTGTACAAAGTGGCCCACTCTATAGACTGTTGTAAAAACAAGTTAATAAAACCCTTATAAGACCATACAAATTTTGAAAATGTTCTAGTGAAACCACTTGAGAACCTTCATAAAACCTATTGGCTGCCATGAAAACCATAATACGGCCAAATGGCCACAGCTGTCAAACTTCATTATGATATCATGGTTGGTTTTTGTTGTTCTGCTTTGTTCGATTCCCTGCTCTTCTGATTCATTTAACAGTAAATAACATCTAAAAAAAAGTTCTAGTGTTGCGGGAAATTTTGTTTGAAGAGAAAATCATATGCGCATTTAATTTTATGGTGAATATTGGCACCATAAGAGCCGAAAATTAATGCGCCTCGGAAATTATGCGAGTTTACAACAATTAAAACAAATAAATTCGATAAATTAATCATATATTTCTGAAAATTTATGGTATTAAATAAGGTTATCTAAAATAATGCCGAAATTGGTCTCTGACCTTCAGCTCATTTGCATTACATTTAAAATTTGGAGCAACTATTTTTCCACATTTCATTTATTTTTTATATTTCAATATGGCGATTGGAAACAATCACAATTTTACAAAAAAGCCAATTTATCTTCGCAATGACTACTTTAAAACTATTTGATCATTTGCTGATTTACCAAAATGCAAATTTGCCGTTTAATGCATTTACTGGAGGCAACATGGTTTTAAAATTCTTTTTCAATTGGCCATAATAAGACTTAATACGAATGAGTCCTAAAGTTGCATTTCAAAACAGCATTTTATGAGTTCATAAAGTCGAAATAAAACCTTTGATAGGAGTAAAAGGAATTTGAAAAAAAAAGGTTTTAAGATCGTTGTAAATAAGCTGTGTAGGTTCACATAAACCGGACTGAAATATGATACCTATTGGCACCTCTTAGTACCATAACAAAGCCAAATTGGTTTCTAGTGGTTTTCATAAAACTTAGTGAAGCTGGATGGTTTTGGTAATGTTATTTGGGTAACTACAGTTCTTGCTCTCCATGGCATATTGATATAGCGCCATTACTCGCTCTCTGAAAAGAGAAGAATGTCTGAATATATAAAAACGGGTGATGAAAAAGGACTTGTGAGATTTCTTGGTTTGCAGCAACAACATTGCGTTACTTTAATATACAACTTTATGTATCTTTATTTATTTCTAGATTGCGCTATTTATATCAATAGGTTCTACGGCTGCCAGTGAAAAATGAACTGTGCAAAAAATATATGATTAATGAATAAATTAAGCCTTATCTATATTCATTACAGATCTATAGCTTATTTGTTTTGTTGCTGAGATTTAGCAGTGAATATCATGCTAGTGAGATTCTATTATGCGACATAGGAAATATATTGGAGTAACAATTTTCAATCAATTTTATAACGGCTTTAAACAAGAAGCTTGTTAAAAGTATAATATGTTAGGATTGATGCCTTAAGAACGTAATTATAAAAAAAAATACTGTTTGTAGGTAACGGTGTTGGCAAAAATGCTTTTTTTCATGTAGAAAATAAAAAATATGCGTTGTTTTTTCATATTGAAAATTTAACTTCAAACAGAGCCTTTGGTGTATAGCAATGGTCTATAATAAACTTATAATCTACCAGACATTGCAAAACTTTGTTGATGTTAACACCAACCATTCTTAAGAAGACCCAACTGTGAGTCTTTATTCATCAGTTTTATGTCAATATCCTAGCCAAATCTGTTGCTCACATTTCAGCAAATATTATGTTTAAGAATAATGCTCTTAAAATATTGGTTGAGCAAAAAATACTTTTTGTGAGCAGATGTGTTATCTAACAAACTATTTTTGCATTGAAATTACATCTTCCGTCAAATGCGTATGATTTGGTTTGGAACATTCGAAAAGCATCATTCTCTCTATCCTTAAAAATACTTGAAGACTACTAAATTTGAATAATGAAACTTGCATGTTGCGGAACGAGAGTAGGATATCAGGTTTATTCTGTAAAACTAGGGCTCAATTCTATCGCAGTTTGTGGAAAAAAAAAATTCTGGAAGGAAATTCTCTTGGCGGTCAACCTACCTTTTATGGCTATTCATACAGGAGCTTGAAAATCACAAACTTGACCTTAAAAATCAGGAATACGGCCAAACTCAATTAATTTATTCGGTTTGGTATGAAGAGAGAGGTTAAAAGTATAAATCGTCAAGCCCCATTGGATTGATGTACGACTCGTGCTGACAAAATCATCTTTTTGCAAGATGACCTACCTCGCTGTGTTAGGCAATGGTAACGTCCATTATTCGAGTACTACTTTACCCATGCCCTTTCGCTTAATTTTCAATACGTCTATTCTATTTCCAACCTACCGTATACTGACGGAACTTTCAACACTTACTCTTCATATCTTTCATTCTAGCAAACATTACTGTCCACTCTTGGTACCCCATGGTGATGAGCGGACATCTCCTTCTACATCATAATCGTTACTCCACGTACGGAGAATACAGATATACTAATTATAGTATCTTTTTACAACTTATTGCATGAACTATTTTTTTACATTTTGAAAGAATCACGTTTTTTTTCTGCGTTTTGTATGCGTTTTGTTTTTTTTCTGTATTTTGAATGTACAAATGTATGGGATATTTCAAATAAATTTAACAATGCAAACAATTTCGTTGTGTACACTTGCTTTGGCTTGCAATTCAACGAGAGCAAATTCTACGCGTCTGTTCAAAATCATTATTTTTTCTTTCTGTGTTGAGGCCTTGAAAAGCCAGGACAGATGATATGAATGATATATGTTTTGTTTTACATCAAAATATTTTGACCAATAAACCATTCATGATTCCACAACAACTCCTACTCAAAGCCATTATTTATGAACCTTACTTTATGAGAAATCAAATCAATCGATTCAAACAAAAATCGTTTCTAGAACTGTGGTTCTGAGCTCAGATTTTCACCTACACACCAACCATTTCATTTGCTAGCCAAAATGGCAAAAACCAAATATCAAATTTGCATAACTGCCGCTGAATATGGATGCGATCCAAGCTGGAGCAAAAACAAAGACCACCGATCTGAACGAATTCACGTCACCACAATGCGTTTCACGGAGCTGGTGGTGGTAGTGGTGGTGATGGTGTGCTGACAGAAATGGCAATTTCAATAAAGAGAGCTTCCTAGCTAATTCCCCCACAAAGCTAATGCCAATCGTTTGGTGAGCTGTTCTGCATTGATTCAACTTGAAGCGCAGAAATGAGAACTGCAATTTTCCATCACATATGAAACGACATCTGGAACCAATGTGTTCCACTCACCGGTATATCGATACCTAGTTTTTGTTTTAGGTGGAATTATCATTAGGTTGTGGTGCTAACGTTTGAAACAACTGCCAGTATGCATTTGTCATGCATTCAGACCACTTGTTGTCAATCGTTTGCCTAAACAGCACACCATTATCGTAATATTATTGACAAACCGACTGTGAATCTTCAATAAGAATTACACATTTTATCATAAAAAATATAAAAAATGATTGATTTCCAAATCACCATTTAAAATTAACAGAATACATCAGTTCTATTTTAAGAACAGCACCATCACTGTGATTTTACATAGCAAAGGTTTTATCTTCATGTTTTCTCGTCATGTTTTCTCGTCGTGTACCTTGATAAGATAGAGGGCCCATTATCATACTTAATTCTGAATGAAAATCCGCTATAAATTAATACATCCAGCAACTCCACTTCCGTAGTTGACCTTCTGAATGCAGAGAAATATAAGCCCTTCGAAATGGGTGAATTTGGAGGTACTTTAGTCAAAAATCATTCAAAAATATTTTTCATAAATTGAAAACATCTTTAAAATCTTTCAGCAATTTTAGTGTTGGTTCTATCCGCGTTAGGAATAACATCAGTTGCACCCCAAGCACCTAGTTGTGTAGGCAACGTAGGCATTACCTACTTCCCTAGTCCAGATGCTTGTAATGCATACTTTATGTGTGTAGAAGAATCAATAATTTTCATGACGTGTCAGGATGGGCTAAATTTTGACATGCTCACTCTCAAGTGCAATTATCCTGCCTCATCTGTTTGCCTTTCGGACCTCATTGGTACAACCGTACAACCGACAACGGCAATCACCACCAATCCACCTCCAACGAATACAACAGAAAGTGACGGTGAGCCCGTCTGCCCGGCTCGAGGACTTCAGTTTTATCCCCATTCGGTTGACTGTCAGCGATACTACAAATGTCTTTACGGCATGCGATTTGTGCTGTCTTGCCCACTGACTTTGCGCTGGAATCAGGAGCTAAGGTTCTGTGACTTTCGATGGAATGTTCCATGTAGGAACAATTAGTGTGAGTTGAAAGAAAAAACCGGAACCGATCGTAGTAGACGTCCAGAAATAAATGGAATGTTTTGAGTTTACAGTGCTGTTAAGATGTGTCAAAATTTATTGTGTAAACGAAAGTCCGTAAGTGCGGTAGTGAAATGGTATAACCGGATCAACCAATGGTATTTATCACAAATTTTACTTACATTATTCTTTCGTGAAATTCACAGCTTGAAGGTAGTAATACAAAGGTTTGTTCCTATTTTTGCTTTAGTGTTAGCAGTACTTTTTAAACCATTCAATAGAAAAGTACAGAGACAGACCAAGCATGCACCGTTCAATTTATTTTGAATTTTTAATACACTTGGAAGAGCCAAATAAATCGCCACCTATTTCTAGAATCAATTGAAATTACCAATAGAATAAGTTTGTGAAAAATTTATACTATAAAACTCAAAAACTATATTGAATAATGATTCTTTCAACCATAAGTGCAAAAGTTAAAAAGAGTTCAACAGTAGATAACTAATCTCACCACACGATGAAATTTTTGTCCTGATGAGTGTATGAGACATCAACTGTACAATGCACACGAAAGAACTACGAAATTAATCACTTATGGACCTACATCTACAGTTCCTTGCTAGACACTGGAGGCTGAACCGCCTTTGAGAAACTGCTTATCTAAATGAGTGAATAGAAGAATATACAATCTTTCCTCATTTTGTAATATATTGTCGGAAAATATCGTCGGAAATTATTTCGAATTTTTTGGTTGGGTAACCAATTTCGAGATACAAAATTCGATCGACAGACACGTGTCTACTATCAAAAATAAGAATTTCTATGAGATACAATTTCGGTACAGCTCAGTCGGTAAAAGCACGGTACACCCACCCGGAAGAGGTGGGTTCGATTCCTGGTCCGGTAGAGAAAATCTTTCGGGTTGGAAATTTTCTCGACCTCCCTGGGCATCGAATATGATAGTGCTGGCCACTCAATATACAAGTACTTCTAGAATACTGAGCAGGCAAAACCTTATTAAAGAGAACGTCGAAGCCAGTTAGAAGATAGAAGAAGGTATTCATTTGGGTCCATGCCGGTAAAGGCGCAGCTACAAAGCAACACCATGCTGGAGGTAACTGCGTTTGATCCCCGGTCTGTTTAAAAATAAATCGTGAAGGAAAATGTTCCTACTACCTGGGATGTGCTTACTTGCCACACAATAATACATATGTAAATATGAAATAGGCATCGAATACTCAGATAACTGTGGAAGTGCATTTATAACTTTAAGTTGAGATCAAGCAATAAGCAAATTGTGAAAATAACGAGCTTGAAATGATACACCCAATATAAAAATTCAAGACTTTATTTCGATAATGCAAGATTTTTAAGGTGACCATTTCAGCGGGGTGAAATTATAAGTCTTTAAATTATTTCTAAGGGAAAATCTGGGAAAACTTAAATTTCACGCACGACAGTCCCTAGCTGTGACTCTTTTATTTGGTGCAAAGAGATTCTCGATTTATTTTGTAAATTTCGAGTCTTATAAAATTTGATGACAGGACTTCAAATTTTTCTTTCCTCCCCAGAACTAAAGCAAAGATAATCTAAGCTTAAAGGGTGTCCACGATGAAATTGCCACACTATGAAATTGCTCTAACTTTTTAACCGTTGGGTAGAATTTAATGAAAATTTGAGTGGATTTAGTTCATAGTGCATTATTTACATCCTGCAAGTTTTAAAGTCCTGTGATCAAAACTCGCGGAAATGGAGTCGAAAGAACAGCTCGTGCGTGATAAAATCTTGCGCATTCATCACGAAACAAGGATCTCTCGCATCGTTCCATCGCTAAAACGTTGGGAATCGCGAATTCCACGGTGTCGCGAGTGATTAAGCGGTTCGAGGAACGGTTGACCACCGATCGGAAGCCCAGAAGTGAAGGAAAAAGTATTCCGTACAACACCAAAAATCACAACCGCGTAGTTGGGGCCTTCAACCGAAATCCGAACGCCTCCGTTCGGGATGTGGCTAAGAAGCTGCCCTAAGCCGAAGTTTTGTCCAGAAGGCCAAAACTAAGGCTGGGCTTTGAACGTTCAAGGTACAAAAGGCCCCTAATCGCAACGAGAAGCAGAACAAGTCCGCCAAAACCCGTGCCAGGAAGTTGTACCTCAACATGCTGACGAAAGTTGAATGCTGCATCATGGACGACGAAACATATGTGAAGGCCGACTTCAAACAGATTCCCGGCAACCTGTTTTTCACGGCCAAGGATAAATCCAGCGTTCCGGAGCATGTCCGCACTCAGAAGATGTCCAAATTTGCGAAGAAATTCCTGGTTTGGCAAGCCATCTGCACGTGCGGGAAGCGGAGTGCACCTTTCGTGACCCAGGACACGATGAACGGACGGGTGTACATAAAAGAGTGCCTCCAGAAGCGGCTGCTTCCTCTCCTAAAGGCCCACAACGTCCCAACAATCTTCTGGCCAGATTTGGCCTCATGCCACTACTCCAAGGACGTACTGAAGTGGTATGCGGACAATAAAGTCAATTTCGTGCCGAAAATGTTCAACCCTCCCAACACTCCGGAGCTCCGCCCCATCGAAAAGTACTGGGCGTTAAGTGAAGCAGCACCTTCTTAAACAACCTAAGGTAGTGAAGACAGTCGAGGAACTGAAGAAAGTATGGGTTTACATGCAAAAAACGGTTGATTCACTGGTTGTGCAGAATCTTATGGCCGGGGTTAAGGCTAAGGTGCGGGCATTTGCGTATGGACTGTAAATAAAATACGAGTAAAATGGTAAAATGAAGTTTAATGGTTATTTCTCAATCCCTGAAAATTTGATGGCAATCGGATGAAAACTCGAGTTTTGCGAATCAACTTTGTGTGTGGCAATTTCATCGTGGACACCCTTTGCTTTGAGAATTGTTTAAAAGTGGAAAGAAAAAAGGGGGGTTTAACTCCAATTTGTGATCTGAAAATTTTCATTTGGGTGGCAACCCAAAAGGCCAGGATGTTGATGGCCGGGATGTTGAATGTTGGGGAAAGAACTTAAGGTTTTTTCTTCATCTTTAGGACCATAGCAAGGATAATTGCATTGAAAATCAACGTTTTGTACATCAGCACATTGATCAAAAATAAACAATTTTAGTTTGATCAACATTTAGAATCATGCTGTTTCCAGCACTCCAAGTACTCCGAAAGATCCTTGAATGTGGCCAGTTCTTGAAAATTGTTCCATTCTGTTTATTGCAATAAACATTCAGCTTATAAAAGATGGAATGAACTCCAATGCTGCGCTGAGACGAGTGCGGCCAAAATGATTGTAGCCAGGAAGATTACGGCCGTGATGAGTGCTGCAGGAATGAATGTGACCACTTTCACCGATGTTCCGAATCTTCCAGGTGGCCACCATATGGCCTTAGAAGGGACATCTTCAGACCACAAATTAAAGTTCATAATACTTTCATAAACTGAATGTTGATTACAAAAAAAACATCCTTTTGGGGCTGCTCCCAAGCGCTGGCCACTTTTACGGATGTTCCGGATCTTTTGAAGATAGTTTTTTACTTTCAATGTTTTGTTGCACACCATGCTGATTTTGAAAGCAATTTACAAAGTAAGCTAAGATTATCCTTTCTATGGCTCCGAGGAGAAAGGAAAAATCTGATATTCTGTCACCAAATTGGATAAGATTCGAAATTTACAAAATATTTCGAAAATCTCTTTGGATCAAATGAAAAATATTGATCATAGCAAGAGAATGTCATGCGTGAAACTTTAGTTTTCCCAGATTTTCCCTAGCAAATAATTTAATGACTAACGATTTCGCCCCGCTGAAACGGTCACCTTAATGACATTTAATGATAGTTTGAGGTGGTGAGGTGCATGGCGGCTCTTTATCATTCAGCTTAATTAACAAGTTGTAGATATCTAAATAGAGCACCTTCAGTTATTTCGTTTATCAAGGCACTAATTGGTACAGCAATAGAGACTCATGTTTATTTTTTCGACCAATCTATGTGTAACCCGTCTCTCGTACAAACTTGCATGGCTTCGCATATTCCATAAGACGCTTTGTGGATCGAGTTGAACAAAATTGCTTTTTACGTATCATGCACTGAAAATGACTGTGCTCGAAAAATTGAGTAAATTAAAAATGGTCGCCAAACATTAATTTTTAACCTGTTTTTCTTCAAACTTTCAGGAATGGTAACCTAACATGATAAGGTGTCTACTTAATTGGTTTATTGAATCTCTTCTACATGACCGAATCGCCGAACTTTGCCCTTGACACCACCTGCAAGGTTTTGGGCAATAGTGGGGTCAACTTTTATTGATACTTTTACTCACTGTTTCTTCAATGCCAACTTGTTCCGGCATATTTTAGATGTTTTATGAAGTTTGGCCTTCATAATGGCCCAAACCTTCTCAGTCGGACGTACATATTTCCGACGAGATGGTGGGTTGATGTATTTTAGTGCAAAAACAACATTTTTAGCTCTGTATCTGTTTAACACGCGTAGTGGCAGGATGCAAAATCCGGCCCAAAATGGCGTCTCGCCTCCGTTGGTCCGCAGGAAAGGCAGCAGAGGCTTTTGGAGGCACTCGTCCCAGTAGATTTGGCCAATTATTGTCCGTTGTGATGTGTGGCACACCCACAGAAGGCCTGCCAAACCAAGAACTTTTGAGCAAATGTGTCCTCTTTTTTCTTCCTAACTCCTCAGGAACGGCCAACCGTCAATCGCGGTTCTGTTGTTGCTTGAACAGATTCAACACCTTCCTCACCTTTACCGGTTAGGCTGTCATTGGTTTTCTGCCGCTACCTGACCACCGCTGGGTCCTTGAATGACTTCACCAGAACACCGTTCAATGATTGAATCCCAGGTGTTTTCCGATCCATCAGTGGGACGCATTCGTATTTTCTACGGCCGAGCGGAACATTTTGGCGGATCTGCTCTTGTTCCAATTCCATATCGGTAACCACTTGATTAAACTTTGCCAACGTAAACATTACAAGTATCAGTAATTTTTAATCTACGCGCTAAAAAGTTGTCTCCTTTTTTTCGAGTACAGTCTTTATTTCTTCCTAAATTCACCACCCTAGTTGCACGTATGTTTCAAATAAGTTAAAGTAATATCAATGTGGTCCAATGAGGTTTCGATCCAGTAACTGCAACCAGTTTTGACAATTTTGAGTTGCTCGGGTAACGCTCATTTTGTAAGCACAGTTTGCGAACATTACAGGGTGCGGCAGAAAATAATGCGAAAATTGGTTCTATTTCTTTCAAATCCCATTTTCAACTAATTCAAGCAATAATATCAACATTTTCAAGTCCCTCTCGTAGGTCAAATTTGTCACCTTGTCGACGGTGAGAGGGCTTATCTCATGCTATAAACATGCATGTGAGACCAAGAATTTGACCAGTAGTGAAAGGATCACATTTTCTTATCATTTTTTCACTGCCACGTCGTAGAACGTTTATATAAATTCACCAACATCAGGTGTGATACTGGCGGGCTATGCCGCAATTCACTCTTAGACTTCTTACTATCAATCTATGGGAAACGACTAAAAGTACACTTTTCATTTTATTGACAACTTATGTTGTTATTCATCAATTTTTTTTATGGAATGAATAACCGAAATACCTGATTTGCTCATGGTATAATAACTAAATGTAATTGCAACATTTTCGAAAGGGGTGAATGTTTTGATCAGGGTAATTATCTGACTGTTCGAAAAGAAGCACATTGTCATTGAAAAGTGTTACTTAAGACTGACGATGACAAGCATGTATATTAGAAATAGGACGCGGAGGGCCCGCTTAGGGAACACCATTGGAAGCAGTATTATAAAACTTTCCTTGTATGAATCCTGGAAAGTGTGAGCTTTTTAGTGGAATACTTGTAACTGGAAAATTAGAGGAGAAGTTGGTAGTTTCCGTTCGACCCCAGCTACATTTGTTGCTTGTCTTTACGAATACGCGAGTTTCGTCTACGGTGTGCGGACTTCTTCAGTGTCGTGTACTAATATCTACTCTCGAGTATTAGTGCACGACACTGCCCCCCAGTGTCGTGCACTAATACTCGAGAGTCGATATTCTGCGCATTGTGGACGGGATGCGCGTTTCTCTCGGGATAGGCGATGGAGGTGGTTGGGGTTGGATGGGGGTTGCTAGTCTTTCTTCTTATTTTATCGTTACCTTTCCATGAAGTTTATAGCATGTATCCTCCATACCAGACAATAAATAAATAGAAAAAAAAACTAGATAAAAAACAAAAACTAGATAGGAAATAGAACTGTTCTTTTCCAAGTGTCAGATTAGTTAGTCAGTCATTTGAAATATTGTTAAATTTGGGATGGGGATGGTAACTAGATCCAAAGCTAGAGAGTAGGCTAGAATTTAAAATGTTGTTGTCTAAATTTAATCCAGAATTTTTTTTAATCCTTTTTGATTCAAACATCATTACTTCTGGTTGGTTCTGTTCAAGTTTGGTTAGGATAGGAATTCGGAATTCTTAGAGAAACGAAAATATCGTCGTGCATATATCGTCGTGAAAATATCACCAATAATCTCTCACCTACGCCCTGCATGCCATGAAATACTAACACCTTCTTCTCTTTCCTTTTTTTTATTGACTTCATGGTCGAGAACGGCTGTGAAATGGATCGATTGAAGTGCGAAGGACCTGCTCAGCCCTAGACTACATGCGGTTTTGATAAGGAAGTGATCATATCAATTTCAAGAAAAAGTACCTGTGGAGCATCCTCGAAAAAATCAAAGTACCTGTGGAGTATCCTCGAAAAAATACTTATACAAAGATAAGTATATACGAAATCAAAACTGTCAAACTATCAAAAACATTCATCTTACTTAAGATCAAAAAGTTATATTAGAGTCACTACTAGTTTCAAATCACAAACAAATTAAACATTTCAGATAATTTTGTAGCAGCGCGGCCATCTCAATCCAAAAGACACTACAAACCCCTTACCCCAACCTAATCCTTATAACCTCCCATGGCGTTCAAGTAGTCCGCATAGACCAGTTCGCCATTACCCCTCCCTGACCCTCGGCTTTGGATTGACTTGCGCTCTCATTGCCCCACCAAACGCTGCAAAATGAAAAAAAAATGAAAATGAATAATATCAACATTTTCAAGTGCAGTTATCTTTATAAAGTTCTTTTAAACAAATTTATTCAATGTGTCCTCCATTTTTATTAATAACATCCTCGAGCGGACGCCGGAAGCCAGAGCATCCCTTTCGGACGTAGTCCTCCAACATTGACTTTTCACACTAGGGTGTGATGTTTTGCAGGCTCGTGTTTCAACATATGCCCAAATCGAATAATCCAACGGATTAGGATCTGGACTGCTAGGGGGCCACAAATCCTTCGGCCAAAACTTCATGTTATCGTTCAACCATTGTTGGGTTCGATTGGACGTGTGACACGGCGCTCCATCCTGCTGTAGGACAACGTTTTGGTCCTCGGAAAAGTTGGCCTTCACCCAGGGAAGCACTTGGTCCTTTAAAATACCGATATACACTTCGGTATTAATTTTAACTCCAGCATCAATGAAAACAGGCGGCATTTTCAAACCGTTGGACGCCACCAAGCCAAACATCATGACACCAGTCGGATGTTTGGTTTGAAATTTGAATTTCACTTTTTCCGGAACGTTCTCCATTTTCCGCGGTGAAATGAACCGTGCGGCTATTGGCCACATCATCGATGCTGAAAAGCTTTGCGTCGGAGAACAGGATTATCATTTTTTCCTTCTTCAACAAGGAAAGCAATCTCTTGGAACGAGTCACTCGTAGTTCCTTGACCCGGTCCGTAATCAAGTGGCGTTTCACTCTGGCTCTGGAAGATGCATGCAGGTCTTCTTTGATGATTCTCCGCATGGATTTCTCCGAAATATTGGCTTCCTTTGCAAGTTTTCTTATGGAACGCACCGGGTTGCGAGCAATTTTTGCACGGACCGATTTGATCACGTTCGGCGTGCGTGCAAAGCGCGGACGTCCGCTTTCCGGCTTCCGCTGCTTAGGACCATCCTACAGAGACTTTTTTATGCGGTAAACTATTTCCAAATGGCACCCTACCACCTAGGCAATCTCTTTCGGCTTCTTCTGGGCGAGCATCACTTCTTTCGCGAACATTTTGACGAATTTGCAATAAAACAAATAGAATGTACGGGGAATGAACGGGGATGTAATATCTCATTTAAGCTCCTCGTTAAAACAATCTTGATAAAGTTTATGTTTATTATTTCTTGAGGCATTTCATTTCAAGCCATATTCGCTTTACTTGACATCAAATTGTATATAACAAATCTATATAATACAACTTTAAAACAACTTAGTTTAAAATTTTAACACATGAATATTCACACATAAGAATCCCTAAAATATAGATATGGTTGTACATGATTTCATATTCCGTTTTAATTGAACAATGAATCAAGACAACAGCAGTAAGGGAAACGATGTTTTCTGTATTCATGCTAAATTTTCAAGACATTTTTAGAATTGTATCTGAAACTAGATTGCATGAGCCTCTCTTAGCTCAGTCGTCAAAGGCGCAGCTACAAAGCAACATCATGCTGGAGGTGGCTGGGTTCGATTCCCGGAACGGACATTTTTCGTTGGAGAAAATTTCTCGACTAGGGTATGATTGTACTTGCCACACAACCATACTAATGCAAAAATCGTACCTGGCATTGAAAGCTCCCAATTAATGACTGTGGAAGTGCATTTAGAACACTAAGCAAGCAATAAGCGAATGATGAAAATAATAAGCTTTGGAATGCTAAGAAAAAAAAATGAATTAAATATTCCTGTTGAAACTTAGGATATGTTTTACTTCATCAATATTGAATAAATGATCTTTTCATAGAAATTTCAGCTTAATTTGGAGCTTCAGTTGACCAAGTGCAGCTGTCGACGTGTGTCTGGATTTTTCCGTGTTCAACCTTTATATCGTTTTTTTTTATAGGAGACCCATTCTCAATCTCCTGAAGACATTATGCAATTTGTTACACACTCCTAGATTCTGGCTTGCCTGAGGAGATTTTTATCATGCTAGAAATTCAAACAGCTATTCAATAACCTTGTTTTTTTTCCTTCTATTCTTTCATCCACAGTGACATAAGTCGCGATGGCTTGTCCCAGTCCCACGATAGCGTATTCTCGGAATCCGCCGGTACGGCAAGCAGTCTGTCGATTACGCTCAAAGTAAGTTTTCATGTATATTTTTTTATTTGCCTCCTGTTTCGAAAATATAACGTAGCATGTAGAATGACTCTTCGTCTATGGTACAATATGGCGAGCGTGAAAAGTGAACGGCAAACACCGCAGGAATTCCTTCTACGATACCTTCCTATTTGTGTGTACCTAACTGGTCTGGGTGAGGTATTGCCAACTATAGGCAAGAGGCCAAGCTCAGAAAGGGTTTGCCTCTACGCCAAGCAAAGAGAGAATGGACCCCTCGGGGTGAGAGTTTAACTGTAATGGAGTAAAGTTGATGTGAAATAGCGTTGAAGGGCTTAATAGTTGTGAAGAGCACTACTGAAAATGCCATTAGCATCTGTGATGCTGTGAATTTGAGCAAATTGCTGGGACATTTCTTATGCAGTACATTTAACCATTTCCTTGGTAGGAAGCATCGATTCGAATAACTTAATGTATTTTAAACTTCAGGATTGATTTGATTGATTTCACAAGCTGAAAAAAAAACTATCAGCCAGATGATAAAAAAAAAAAAACAAAAAAACGCGGAACAATAACATTGAATTACAACGCAAGTCAATGTAGCTTTTACAAGATAAAAACGGTACAAAAACGGTATAAACCGTTTTTGGAGGAACTCGAAATTGGTCACGAATTGTTTACTCTATTTGCCTCAAATGAATATGGCCTGAAAAATTTCGAATTTCTTGAACGAAGATGTGAAGAGAAAGTGTTGATAGTTCCGTTAGTGTACGACAAGCTGTGAAAATTTTATAAATGAAAATTTAAAAGAGGGCTATTCGAAAAGCAGTACACTGTTAGACAAGATGAAAAAGTAGTATTTTGATCTCGTCAAGACCAGTGCCGGTAAAAATCAATTCATCTGCTCTCAAATGAGCTGAAAATGAAGACAACTTTAACGAACAGACCAACTATCTTCGTGAAGTTGAATTTTGGAATGACAGTATTCACTTGACCTGAGCAACCACTGAGTTTCGAAGTCATTATTTGATTTTGTTCATTCGTTGATGGATACTGTACTGTTGCCAATATAAATATTCAATTTCATCTAAGTGGGAATGATTTTGATTATCAAATGAAGAAACAATATTTTTTTCTTTTGAGGTAGAACATGATGTGTAATTTTTTAGGTTCAGATCGATAGGTTACAATTATTACAAGTTGTAATCATGATTATAGAGGGCAGCGAGACTCTGCAACTGGCACATAATCATTTTGGTTGAATTGAACATGACTTTTTGATGTGTGATTATAACTTGTGGATTTGACAAAGCTGCCCTGGAAACTCAAATTCTAATGAGTATTAAATAACGATTTGCCATGATTTTGGCAGCTGAGATTTTCAAAACATACAAAAAAAATCATCTACACTGACTCGAAATGCTTTTCACTGCGTATGATGGTAAGTGATAAAAACAGACATTGATAAAGACTGATGATCCATCCCTTAGCCGTATAGTATGAGGATCTTTTCTCGTACTTTGCATAATATTGATATTTTTGATTGTTGGTTTTTATTAAATTTCCCGAATAACACAATCCTGACTCATTTAGTTGGTAGCTGCAACTTCATGTGACAAAATGGTGTTACTCGCTATCGACTGCAGTAAATCATGTAGGAGTTGCAACAGCATATTTTCACGAGTCCCGTAACTAGGTTTATTGAAAGCTGTGTTTGAGTCAAATATTTTTAATTTATTGTGATCAATTTTACACTGAAAATAAAATTAAGTTTTCAGTTTGGTGAGAAGCAGTGAGATAAATGAAGATGAAGTCGAAATTTTCGACTTAAAGCGTGTGACGATTTTATTTTAATTTCGAAGTAAGCAAATGAATCTTGCCGCAACAAAAACAAAACACCAACATGTTCGGGGATGATAGGAGAGGAGCAGCGATTGGCTGGTCAACACGAAATTCATTTCGTACATTGTACGGATAAGGTTCAATGCAAGCATTTTGCTGATAACTGTGTTTTTAAAATGAGCGTAAGTGAATTAACGCAAAAATATTTTCAGTGTATATGCTGCCTGCACGAAAAGGTTCAACAAGCATGTATTCCCGATAACGTATTGTACCGGTTTGTGGTCCTCAATTGCAAAAAGTTGTTTAGGACAGGTACTCCCGTATTGCAGAACATATGATTTTGAGAAATCTAGTTTGTAGGGAATTTACTTCGGTTTACTGATTTTACCATCATGTGAAGCAAGATCGTTTTATGTTGAAAAGGTGAAGTATCTTGAACAATTAGTATGGTACCGTTTAACTTCCTGAAATCTTCTAGAGAACAACTAGAAATAATTGGCAATAATTTATTTATTTATTTGTCGTCAATCGAGTTTGTAGACCGTTTTGTTAAATAGTTTATCTTATACGCTTAATTGTTTTAACTCCAAATTTGTTTTAATACAATAAAGTATGCATGGACAAATCTTACTAAACATAAAGACCTCCTAGCTATTACTGCGCGCGGAAATATTGCTTTAATTTTGTTTTGGACATTTACAAATCAATACAATTGCGATATTTATTGTAAGTGGTCATCATTTGATTAATGCGTCCACATTTTCCGTAGTTCGTACGATGGTAATTTATTTCAAATAACTGTCGGTGCCTTAAATGACGTGTTGGTGTGCAGATATTTGATTTTAATAAAAGTTCCATCGAGTCAATTCTGTGTGAGACAATGTTATTTATAAATGAGACCATCGCAAATTCTCGACGCTCTTTCAGTGTTTGAATGTTGATAAGCATATATCGAGCTTCATACGATGGTAAAAAAAATATAGTCCAGCCTAACTTACGAAGTTCGTATAATAAAAACTGTTTTTGCACAAATTCTATTTTATTTTCATGTGAAATTGAGAATGGGGATCAAACTATGCTACAATATTCAAGTATTGATCTGACATAAGCAACGTACAGTGTTTTTATTGTGTTTGGATCACGTAAATTATAGCAAAACCGGTTTTAAAGCCTAGCATATTACTGGCTCTGTTTATAATTGTGTTATAATGAACAATTAATGAAAGTTTAAATTAGGTACGTCTCGTTTTCTTGTAAACGTAATCAAGTAACATTTTTTTACATTTAGTTTTAGGAGGCTTTTGTTACTCCATGTATGGAATCTTTGTACCTCATTTTTGAATATTTCTAAAAAAAGTTTCATGTCGTCAGCATAAATTAAAAATTTAAGTTTCTTAGTATGGAAGATAAGTCATTCACAAACAAAATAAATCGAAGCGGTCCTAAATAAACGCCTTGTGGAACTCCTGAACTAGCATAGATAGGAGTCGATTTTTTCCCGTCAAACCTTACAATTTGTCCACGGTTGTTCAGGTATGATTCAAGCAATTTGATGAGAGGCTGTATTCCCAACTTTTGTAATTTAAAAAGAAGCAAGGGTATGTCGACGCGGTCAAATGCTCATTCACAAATTCGAGTAAATTAGTGGTTGCCGAACGGCCTTTGAAAAATCCGTGCTGTGAGGAAGTTATTCTATGTTTTATTTGGTTAAATAGTTTTTCATTATTGATCGGCTCAAAAAGTTTTGAAATGCAAGAAATAAGAGCTATACCACGATAATTGCTGAAGTTAGATTTTTTACCAGATTTGAAAATAGGCACTAGGAATGACTTTTTCCATATTTTTGGAAAGTCTCCGAATTCCAGTGACATATTGAAAATCCAAAATAACGGAGCTGTAAGCTCAGTTGCCAAAGTTTTCATAAAAACAGGAGGGACTCCATCAGGTCCCGAGCCCTTAGATGCGTCTAAATTTTTTAATGCCTCCAAAATGTCATGCACATTGATTTCACTAATGCTAATGTCGGTTGGAAATTCAGGATGGAAACCAAACTATTCACGATCGCGATCTGGTTCTGAATATGTTGTGTAGTTTTTTTGAAAAAAGTTCGCAAATAAATTGCATATCTCTTCTGAGTTATTACCTTCACTATCATCAAGATACATTTTAGACGGAAAATTGTCACTTTTCAATTTGGTCTTGACATAGTTAAATTGTGAAAGTGGCTTTCTAAGACTTAAGAGTTTTTTTAAGACTAAGAAATTCACCTTTAAAACTTACTTTTTACTTACTACTGGATCTAGCAAAATTGAAGATCGCTGGTGCTGCATGACGTGGTGCGAATGAATGAAATCAAAACTGGCATGGTATCAGGCTGATAAGTCCCGGGTTTCACATATAGATGGTGCTTGTTTTTGAATTCACTCAGTATCAACTTTCAAAAGACAGCTGTCAAAGTTTCATGACATTATGTTCATTAGTTTGTAAATTATTGTGCTCAGAATGACGATACCTTTGTCCTTTGTTTTCAAAACAATGGATCAAAAACACAAAAACAACTGCTTCTTAATGAGAAAACATACCGTTCAAGCGTAGTAATTTATGTTTTCTGACTGGTCGTAGACACACCAGAAAAATAAGTATATATATATCCACAAAATTGTTTTCTCGAAAAGCATCGTCCAAAGTAGGAAGTGGAGTTTCCAGGCTGCTTCCATTTGCTTTTCTCACAAGATAAAAAACATTGGTGAGGTCGTTTTGTATTACCGACTATATACCTCAACTATAAGTACGCCAGGATCAGGAAAGTGCAATTGTCATTTTGGAAGTGTGAATGTTCTTCACATATCCATTTGATCCAAAGATGAATGTCTCCACTGACAGCGAAACCATACTCTGATAGAAAAGTTACTCAGAATAATGGTTTGACAAAATAAGAAGAAATAAAAAAACGTTTTAGTATCTCCAACTTGTCCAACCGTTCTTAAAACAAGCGCTGCAAGTTGCTTAAGACACTGTTTTAAAACTTTTGAATTTCCAAGCTCGGTCCTCCCTTTGCTCAGTCGATAAAAGTGCAGATATCAAGCAATACCACATTGGAGGTGGCTGAGTTAGATTCGCAGTCTGATCGAGGAATTTTTCGTTAAGTAAAATTTCAGCATAGGTAACGATTGTACAAACGCTCCTACTGATGCAAATATGGTGCGGCTTCGAAAGTTCTAAACTAAAAACTATATTTAGAAAACATTCGTTATTGAATTAGAGCTTCTTCAGGCTAAACTTTGCTTTTTTAATTATAAAACTGTTTTCTCCACGGCTGCTGCAAATCAACTGATAATCCCAGGGACCTGACGGGCAGTCATTTTCCTGAAGCCATCATCTCTATCATCCAGACTTCAAAAGATTAATTTTTGTAAAAAAAAAAAAAACTGGCGTTCGTACCCGTAGTAACAAATGTCAGGCGGGCCTTATTCAAATAAAGCCCGTGATTTGTTGCATAATGTAATATGCTAGTAAATAGGATAGGGTTGCCAGGGCCCTGGATAATCCTGTCGTTTTTTTGTTCTCAACTACTACGATTGTTGATGCTTATGGGAATTTACAACCAGGTAGTAGAGTAATCGCATGAAAAGTCACTAAAATCAGTAAATATATTTTAAAGGCATACATTATAACGGGTGATAACTTAAAAATAAGAATGTTCAATTAGGTTCATTAAAAATACATATGACGAAAAATGTTTTTATATTTTTTTTTCAAATGAAACTTCTTCTCTGCTATAAAAATAAAGCTATTTAACAATTGAATCTATCGATTAAAAGCTGTTCGACGTTGGTTCATCATAATTCTACTGAAGTATATTTTGAAAAATACATGTTTATGAAATATATAAGCAACCTTTAGATTTGCCATAACATGCAAAAAATTATTATATTAAAAACTTCAAATTTCACAGGAAGACTTGTTGGAGTTAAACGAAATATAAGAGGTTGACAGGTTTAGATAACCCATGGATGTAAAAACAAGAACGTTTTACAGTCGTTAAATCAATTTTTGAATGCATCTTTTGATTCCACCAATCAGTTGTTTTTTAACGGTTTATTTTGAATTTTCAAGAAGGGTAGTGTTTTCTAGATGTAATACAACGATTTTTAATCTGGAAAAACACGGTGGACGTTGGATTGTATTAGGTGCGCAACTAAGTTCCCGCTGTTAAGCAATAGATGGCGCCAGTAGTAAGTGCTGGTCGAATGTTGTACATCTCAAGCGTCATAAACCAAGCTCAGACATATGGTAAACAAACCGCTTTGCCAAATCAGTGATTTTGGTTTAGTGTTATATATTTTGGTTGTTTGAATATGTCTGATTTCGTGCCAAATAATCGTCATTTGCGGGAAGTGTTGATTTTCTTCTTTCATTCGAAGAAAACGGCGGCTGCAGCAAATCGAGAGCTCCAAAAAGTTTACGGTGATGCTGCTCTGAGTGAAACAACGTGTCGTGATTGGTTTCGTCGCTTCAAAAACGGTGATTTCAGTGTTGATGATCGTCCGCGTGAAGGAAGGCCAAAAAACTTCGAATACTGGAGGCATTGCTCGATGAGGATCCGTGTCAAACGCAAGAAGAGCTTGGTTCAGGATTAGGAGTTTCCCGCCAAGCCGTTTCTAAGCGATTGCATGCGTTGGGAATGATTCAAAAGCAAGGAACTTGGGTTCCTTACGATTTGAAGCCAAGAGATGTTGAGCGTCGTTTTTTCGTTTGTGAACAACTGCTCCAGCGGCAAAAAAAGGAAGAGTTTTCTACATCGCATTGTGACGGGTGACGAAAAATGGATTCATTACAGTAACCCAAAACGGAAACATTCATGGGGACTGCCCGGGCATGCTTCAACATCGTCGCCTAGGACGAATATTCACGCTGCGAAGGTTATGCTGTGTATTTGGTGGGACCAAGTTGGTGTTATTTATTATGAGCTGTTGAAACCAAACGAAACCATTACCGGGGAACGGTATCGAACTCAATTGATGCGATTGAGCCGAGCACTGCACGAAAACGGCCACAATACGAGCACAGACACGAAAAAGTAATTCTTCAGCATGACAACGCTCGACCTCACGTTGCGAAACCCGTGAAAACCTTGGAAACGCTCAAATGGAAAGTCCTACCCCACCCGCCATATTCTCCTGATATGGCACCGTTCGATTATGACTTGTTCCGTTCGATGGCACATGGTCTCACTGGTCAGCAATTCCACTCATATGATGACATCTCAAAATGGCTTGATTCTTGGATAGCATCAAAAGACGAACAGTTCTATCGAAATGGTATTCAAGTTCTACCAGAAAGATGGGAAAAAGTCGTAGCTAGTGATGGGCAATACTTTGAATAATTCGTTTGTAACCTTTGTTTTCAAAATAAAGTTCCTTTTTCACCAAAAAACAGCGAGAACTTAGTTGCGCACCTAATACATAAACACACAAACACACAAACTAGGTTTTAGCCTTGGAAAGGATAAGTTCCAACTCTGATATCACTTTCTGTGTTTGAATTTGAATCTTACATGAGGACGTGGCAAATTGCCTGCAACGACTGATACTCAGGATTTGGGATACCGGGGTTATCTGCCCAATCTATAAGAAAGGCGGCAAGCTGGACTGTGAAAACTATCGTGCGATCACTGTCCTTAATGCCGCCTATAAAGTATTAAACCAAATCATCTTCCAGCGACTGCAAATAGATTTGTGGGAAGTTATCATCGGGCTTCATCGAAGGACGGTCTACAACGGACCAAATCTTCACTTTGCGGCAGATCCTCCAAAAGTGCCGTGAATATAGAGTCCCAACGCATCATCTATTCATTGACTTCAAAGCCGCATATGGTACAATTAACCGATATGAGCTATGGAAGATCATGGACGAGAACAGCTTTCCGGGGAAGCTGACCCGACTTATCAAGGCAACGATGGATGGAACACAGTGCTGTGTGAGGATATCGGGTGGATTATCGGGTTCATTCGAATCCCGCAGAGGGCTTCGTCAAGGTGATGGTCTTTCTTGCCTCCTGTTCAACATTGCTCTTGAAGGTGTTATGCGACGAGCGGCGTTTAACATGCGAGGCACGATTTTCAACAGATCCGGTCAATTTATCTGCTCTGCCGATGACGTGGATATTGTCGGCAGAACATTTGAGGCAGTGGCAGAGCAGTACACCAGACTAAAGCGCGAAGCAGAGAAGATTCAACTGATTCATGTCAACTTTGTAGTCAATTGACTACCCATGCTGACTTTGGTTCTGATCACCTTCCAGTTACATTTGAAATATCTCAAGAAATCATTTCTAATTCCATCAGTTCTACTTTCAACTACCATAGAGCTAATTGGGATCAATATCGAACATTTATGGAATACAAATTTGATCCTAATGTTCCATTGCAAACAAAAAAAAAAATTAAAAAGCTTGAATCTGGGGCTTATCAATAAATAGAGCAAGAGCTGCTTCAGTGCCAAAATGCGAGGTTAAATTCGATTCAGTTATAATTGATGACGATCTTCAGCTCTTGATTCGTCTGAAAAATGTACGTAGGCGTCAATATCAAAGAACACGTGATCCCGCTATGAAAGTCATATGGCGAGATTTACAAAAACAAATTAAAAAACGCTTCTCTGCCCTGAGGAACAAACATTTTGAAAATAATGTGTCAAAATTAGATCCGAGTTCCAAACCTTTCTGGAAACTCTCTAAAATATTGAAAAAACCTCAAAAGCCTATACCAGCGGTTAAGGAAGGTGATAGAATTTTGCTCACAAATGCGGAAAAAGCTCAAAAACTTGTTAAGCAGTTTGAGAGCTCCCATAATTTCAGTTTGGGTCTTACAAGTCCTATTGAGGATCAAGTTTCCAGGAGTATCTGAATATTTTCTCACAAGAAAATATTTTTGATGATTCTTGGGGAACTGATTTGGATGAAGTAAAAACTATAACTAAAAAATTTCAAAATATGAAAGCACCAGGTGATGATGGAATTTTCTATATCCTCATCAAAAAACTCCTGAGAGTACTTTGTCTTTCTTGGTAAAACTATTTAACAGATGTTTTCATCTGGCATACTTTCCAGATAAATGGAAAAATGCAAAAGTCGTACCTATTTTGAAGCCAGACAAAAATCCGGCTGAAGCTTCTAGCTACCGACCAATCAGTTTGCTTTCTTCAATAAGTAAGCTTTTTGAAAAAATAATTTTGAATAGAATGATGCTTCACATCAATACAAACTCAATTCTTGCTGACGAACAGTTTGGATTTCGCCATGGGCATTCAACTACGCATCAACTTTTGAGAGTTACAAATTTAATTCGTTCAAACAAAGCTGAAGGCTGCTCCACTGGAGTTGCTCTTCTAGACATAGAAAAAGCATTCGACAGTGTTTGGCATGAAGGTTTGATTGCGAAACTGAAAAAGTTCAATTTTCCGCTTTATATCATGAAATTAATTCAAAACTACTTAACTGATAGAACTTTGCAAGTAAATTATCAGAATTCTAAATCTGATCAATTGCCTGTCAGAGCTGGTGTTCCTCAAGGTAGCATTCTTGGGCCAATACTTTATAACATTTTCACTTCAGATCTCCCTGATTTACCTCAGGGCTGTCAAAAATCTTGCTTTGCTGATGACACAGGCATTTCCGCTAAAGGAAAAAGTCTTCGTGTTATATCCAGGAGGCTACAAAAAAGCTTGGACATTTTTACAGATTATTTCCAAAAATGGAAGATTTCTCCTAATGCTTCCAAAACTCAACTTATAATATTCCCACACAAGCCTAGAGCTGCATTTTTGAAACCAAGTAATAGTCATATGGTCACTATGAACGGAGTTCCAATTTCTTGGTCAAATCAAGTAAAATATCTTGGACTGATATTGATCAAAAATTAACTTTTAAAGATCACATTGAGGGCATTCAAGCCAAATGTAATAAATATATAAAATGTTTATATCCTCTTATAAACAGAAAATCCAAACTTTGTTTGAAGAACAAACTTCTAATATTTAAACAAATCTTTAGACCGGCCATGCTTTATGCTGTGCCAATATGGTCTAGTTGTTGTGCTACTAGGAAAAAAACACTTCAAAGGATTCAGAACAAAGTTCTGAAAATGATTTTGAAGCTGCCTCCCTGGTTCAGTACTATTGAATTACATAGAATTTCAAACATTGAGACTCTAGAAGAAATGTCCAACAAAATAATTCATAATTTTAGACAAAAATATGCAGTTTCAATTGCAATGATCAATACTCTCTATAGATAAGAACTAGTTTTAAGAAATCAATAATTATTCTTACACGCAGGCAAAAGGAACCCTGTTAAAAATACTGAATAGACAAAGTAAAAATAATATTAACACAATTAGATATAAATGATAGATATAAGGTTGAAATGTTAATTACTTAGCAGGATCACCTAGGTTAATATATGAATGTAAAATAATGTAAAATTTGAAATAAATAAAGAGTTAAAAAAAAAAAAAAAAAAAGGGGTATCATCTTTGGTGGAGTACAGGAAGTAGGACTATGGAGGCGAAGGATGAACCATGAGCTCGCGCAACTCGCCGGCGAACCCAGTATTCATAAGGTGGCAAAAGCTGGAAGGATACGCTGGGCAGGACATGTTGCGAGAATACCGGGCAACTATCCTGCATAAATGGTGTCCGACGGGAATTCGGTTGGTACAAGACGACTTGGGGCGAAACGAGCAAGATGGTCAGACCAGGTGGAGCAAGACCAAGGGGGTTCAAGGTGCCCAAGGGATTGGAGCAGGAACAGCCACGAATCGGGCATTATGGAGGGATATTGTGTATCAGGCTATGTTATAGTATTGTGACGTTATGCCATGTAAATAAATAAATAATGAGGACGTGTTGTAAATTATAATCAGTGTATTATCAATAATTCCGCAAGAATTTTTGTTTTTGAGAGGGAGAAATCACTCTTTCTATCCAAAACGAGACATTTCTGGGGTTAAATCAATACACAATATGCATTGATCGCAGTATTATGGAGCCCTTGATTTCTTTCGCCAGACTTTTTTTTTCTTTTTCCAACGAATTACAGATGTGAGGCTCACTTGAAATATCTTGCAGCGTCTTTCTGGCTCATTGATTCTTTGTTGTTAAATGCATTGTGCAGCTATTAAAGCCCTTTTCAATAACTATTTTTGCCAGTCTTCCAATATTAACCACTCTTAGGAACCGTTGACAAGGATACCAGAAAAGGCTGAACAGTAGAAAATGGGACATTCTCTGACGATGCAACATTCTCAGCATGATTTTTTCGTCCATTTGAAGAACTTTACAATCCGTTTGCGGTGATTCTTGCCATAGTTCAAAGTAAAAGTAAAACCAAATTACAACTATCTCGTGGAGAGAAAGAGCTTCGGTCATATACTCTCTCTTATTTGTAAACTTTTGTGGTTGTGAGAAAATTTAAGCATATACACGTCCTAGTCCTTTCCCTATAAAAATTCTAGGTTAGAAATTTTTTCACTTCAAGTGTTTGAAACTAAAAATCACAGCTATATCGAAACATAAAGAGTTCAAATTGCTAACCAAAGGATGCTTCAAAGGAGCAAGCATTTACTGAAAATATCATGCATGAAGTCTTAAAATAGATTGAGATGAGATTTGTGCTCACCAAAACGCGAAGTGAGAGGGACTCGGTCGTGTATGTCCTTAAATTATTCTCATATTTTAGTAATCACCCGTTACATTCAAGATCAAGAGGTTTTGTCTTCTTTGAAGTTCCATAATTACCACCATTCTTACATATCGTACTATTTATCATTATCACAGAACGAGCTGGCAGACGTGCTCCGGAAACGACGAAAGGATCGTCACAATGAAGCATCCGATGAGGATCTTGGTTTGCCGCAAAGTCCCATAACACCACAGCGTAAGGACCGTGGAATCAACAAAAGCGAAGGATCCCTCAGCATTCTCAGCATGACCAGCTCCGACATGGATCTGGAGGAACGATCCGCTTCCAATACCAGTGGGCACAATCTACTTCATCTAGATTCGTCCGGTTCCAGTGTTTACAACCGGTCGTCTGACAATCAGGATGACAATGGTAAGCTCATCAGTCACTATTCCGACTGAAAAATAATTAAATCAAAACCTTTTTACAGGAGCGGAATCTCCAGCATCCAAACTCAGCCATTCAGCTGCCAAACACAAGCTTGCCGTCAGACCAAAGAAGAAAGGACCGTCACGTGCTCGTGCTCGTCCACGAGAGGTACCACCGTTATTTCTCGAAAACTTCACATCATTTGTAAATATTCAACCTCCATTTTAGGCATCGGTTCTTCCAGCAACACCCGAAGTCAACGAAGATTCCTTGAAGCTTTCAACATTGGACATTCCTGCTGATCTACCCTCGATTGTCAACGAAGATGACGAGAAGTGTCATTCTCTTCCATATATGAATCCAGGATCCTTTACTACTACAACACAATCGATGCTCACCAGCAGCAGCAGCACTACTGTCATCAACAAATCTCCAGTAAAACAATCGCAACTTCCAATAAACTCCAAACTATCAGCATCAGTTTCCCTAGCACCTACCAATGGATTGAATACCAACCCCTCAATCTACGTCAACCGGAACATTTCAAAGAGCTACGATTTCAATGGATTTAACATAGAGGGTCACATCATAGAGGAAATAGATCAAGTTAGTGGGAAAAAGGACGACGATGGATTCTTGAAGAGAATTCTGAACTACAGCTTTAAGAAGAAGAAACACGAACATGGTTCGCGGGAAGATCAACCAGCTTTAGCTCCTGTGACGTTACCACGAAAGGAAGACAATACCAGTACCATATACATTACATCAGATATGAGTGTTGTTCCTGAAGCAAGTGTGAAGTTGTCACTTCCAATTTGTGAAGCTGACGTACCAGACATGAGTGGATACAAAAAAATCAAAGCTGGGCCAGCCGCTAGACAGAGAGTTTTCCCAAAAGATATCTTCAATGCAGACGTTGACACACCTCGTGAAAGTCAGCGCTACTCATCGAACGTTGAAGTCAATCGCCATTCAACTTCTTCCAATGGTTGTGGATCTGTCACAGTCAGTGGGGATTCTAAGATTGTGCAACATAAAAGCGAAGAATATCTAGTTTCCAAGAGTCGAAAGCTTTCCGAGCGAAGTTTCAATGATGACGAAGACGAGGAGGACGGTGGACGAAAGTATCAACCAAATGTTGATAAGCTAAAAAATCCTAAAATTTTCGGATTGACCCCGTATCAGCACAGAATTGCAAAAATTACAGTGAATCAAAATGAATCACCCAAGGAAAGTCCATCCAAACGAAAAGCAGTTGAAAAGTCCAAGAGTTTCCGTGTGTACAGCGATAATGTGTCAAACAATTTAACAAACGCCAACAATTTGCCCAGTCTTCCCAATCTGACGAATTCCCTGTCCATTGGAACCTTTACCAATAACTTCCTGGAAACGGAGCACAAATTCTTCAGCATGACGGAGAACATAAACGTTGGAAATCAGAAAATTTTGAAGGATTACATCACCAACGTGGATGATCAACTAGGAGAGGATGGACGAATGGTAACATCGACATCTTCTCTGCAGAAGTTTGAGATCAACGATAACAATTTGTTGAATCCACGAGAGCAAGAGCACGTTGATCATCAACCCAAGTCGATTGTGCTGACCACAAATACCATAGCTCCACCGGAACCTAATGGTATACTGAACAAGTCAAACCAAAACATCTCCCAGATAGAGGAGACCATCGATAAACTTGTTACGTCTCCATTCATAAGCATTATCAAAGACACCGGATGTAATGATCGATTAGATCAAGCTGAACCTCAGTCTCAGAGCAATCGTGTACCAGAGTTTATGAAGATTCAGTTGAATCGCGTTGAAACGCCTCGCTCCAA
The DNA here is from genome assembly GCA_024533555.2 of Aedes koreicus. Taxonomy (NCBI): domain Eukaryota; kingdom Metazoa; phylum Arthropoda; class Insecta; order Diptera; family Culicidae; genus Aedes; species Aedes koreicus. The sequence continues at coordinate 34,757 of JAHHFK020001461.1, forward strand.
AACAAACGTTGTTCTCTCGACATTGTCACCACTGAGCAGTGCAGCTTCGACTCCTTCGCCTACTCCTGTTTTACCGTTGAGTTCAGCAGATGAGTCCATCAAATCTCGACGTTTCAGCAATGAGAATATCGAAATAACCGAAAGTAAGCCTCCATTGCCACCGTCGGCTGCTGTTGTTGCAGCGAGGAACAGTTTCGTCGAAGCACCAAAGAGTCCTCCAGCGTTCAAACGATCCGAGACTGGATCTAAGCGTAATTCGGTTAATCTCTCACAGGAAGACGATAGAAAAGTTATACTTCAGCGAAGAACTTCCGTAACGGAGGAAAAGATCAAGTACGAGCGAAGGATTTCCTCCTCATCAGAGGATATCAAATTTGAGAGGAAAAAGTCTGGATCAGAGGAAGTTCTGGAGAAGAGAAACAGTAACTACAACAGTGGCTCAAGCAGTGGAGATGAACTTGTAGTTCTGCGGAAGAAATCAATTGTGGATTCTATAAAAGATAAGGATAAGGATACTCCAGAACTGATGAAAGTATTTGCAAGGAGATCGTTGAAACTACGTTCGGATGAAGAATACAGGCCTGGAGAAGCGAAACCATTGTCAAACTTCGATAGCGACAAGGAGAACCAGTCCAGTGAAGAGAAGTTGGATAAGCTGGTAAAGCCTGAAAGTGCGTCAGTAGGACCGAAAAGCATCACAACTGGTATTGCCAAGGAGCATGTGGATGGGAAGACTACTCCCGAAAACAGTACTAATGAAGTTCTGAGAAAAAGTACTACGAAGCCGTTTGGAGTGCCGAATCGATTCGGAAACAATGCAACAAACGTGCAAAGTAGGAATACAACTTCGTTTGTAGAACTTCGCAAATCGTTGGCTCCTTCTGCGACAACCCCAACAATTGCTCATACTAATAATAGTAACACGAATAACTTTCCGAAAATCGTACCAGACAGCAACGACAACAATGGCGTCAACGGAACTAATAACAACAATACCAGCAATCGCCATACAATCGCTACTATGAATCAATTCAATCTGAACGCCATCAATAACAACACTAACGGAAGTAACACCAATGGAAACACTACCACCATTGAGGCCATTGGAGATGCTAACGAATTCAAGGGAATTTTGCAAAGAAGAGCTGAATGGGAAAAGCGAGCAAAAGAAGGATTCAAATGAAACAAAATCTTTTGAATCCACAACCTAGAACTAGAAACCACTGTAGATCAGTGAAGAACATGTAGAATAGCAGTCGCTGAAGATCGGTCTCAATAAATAGTTTTGCTCATCGGTGTTTTCACTGCACTAGAAATTCACTTCAAAGCTAAGATCATAAGAAACACTAAATATTTAACACAATATCACTCGATTTCTCGTCAAATGATGCTTTTCAGTGTTCCATAGAATGTCTCCCCACCGAGCTGCATACATTTTATAGCTAATCCAGAAACTATTCGTTTGACCAATTAGTAATTGGAATGTGCACTCGATAGGAGCTTGCTTTGTCCACTATGGACGTTGTCGCAGGATTAGATAGAGGAAAAAGGAATTGTCAAACAGATGATATTTAGCGTTATACACCCAAACACCGAAGATCGAAATCAATTGCTGATCGGTCTGGTTTTAATGATTTGTTTGTGAGAAGCCATCTTCCGGACTCAATACGGCAATGTAAACGGTAATCAAAATACGAAATCAATATTAATTTCAACACTAAAAAAATGTGATAAAATATTATATTTACTAATTGAACCCTGTTCGAAAGCGATATTTTTGTTTAAATCTATACTGATGCGTGTGTATGATCATTATTGCCTGTACATTTCCCCGCTTATAACGGTTAAAATAACGATATTTACATTTGTTCTACTCCAGAGCAGAACAGGCAATGGAAATCGGTTTTTATATATATATTCGGATAGCTACACTTAATTACTTTTTATATCGTTCAAAATTTAATTCAACGTTAGTTGTTAAATCAATTTTTACACTCGGAAACGAGAACTGTATAGAACGAGCAGTTAATTTTGTCTTCACTATAAGAAATTTGTTAAGACCCGTTGAAAGAACCAGCTAGAGCTAAAAAATAAAAACAAGGAATGGACATATTTATGCGAAAATAAATATCACTAAGTCAAACCATAAATAATGTGCAGAAAATAATGTAAAGAATATCTGGAAAAAAAAGAATGTTGAGCATAAAGGGAAGAATGATCAGAAAAAAATGCGAACACATCTAAACCACGCAATATATATTTACTGAGTGTTGTAATATTTTATCTATTCAACTATTGCAACCCTAACACATTTAATCTAAATGAACGCCTACTCACACGAACACAAAAAAAAACACATTTTCACATTGGACCGCCTACATAGGAAGATATTTACCCTTGTCAGCAGTTGAAGAAGTTTGAGAAGTTTAAAAGAAACCACAGAAAAATATGAAGCAAGAATAATATTAGCATTCAGTGTAAATGTAGCTCCTAGTGTCGATAAATAAACTGGTAATAAAATATTATTGAAAACAAATGATGTGTTCTCGAATGTGACAAAATATCACGGGCATTTAAATACCCTCGCGCAGGGAATAATTGGATTCTTTTTCAAAAAGTTTTAATATTTCACTCATTTGATTTATTTTACTCAATTTAAGGGTAAAATAGCCTAGACGTGTGTTTCCACTGCATGAGTTAATCGATAAATTTTTAATAGTTTTGAAAATGCAGTCGAAGGACCATTAAGTACGTGGAAAAATCTTGTGCACTCACCTCAACAATCAACATCTTCACATCGAGTGATCGGAAAAACATTGAAAACCAATCAACTGTTTCTCTTGCTTTAAAACGTTTCGCTTAAGGTGAAGATACATGGTAGCCACAGTAACTATATTTCTGAAGTTACTATTTTCGATACCAGTGTTGGGGTGTGTGAGGGGTGATTATACCTTAGAAACTGTGGAACTGTCATTATCCAAACAGTGTTGTGTAGAGGTTCAATACCAATATACGTTTAAGCAATAAACATGATTGTTTCACCCAACATAAATTATATTTTTGGGTGTATAGAAAAAGTAAATAAAGAAAGAAAGTAAAATATCCCTCTAGCAATTCGACAAACTGCTTTCCATTTATTCATGACAATCCGTTGTGTTTGTGGTTCATCATCCAATCAGCATCCAGTTTCATTGTTGTTTTCCAGCGTCTTTCACCAAGAATGTATTTAAGCACCAGTATCCAACCAGAAAAGGCATTCTACATTCGTAAGTCGTGGTAGACGGCTGTCCAGCAGCAGCAACAGCGGTAGCAGCGGCATCAAACAAAAGGGTATTTATTCAGCTTTAAACGATATACAGTATGCAAAAAAAAATGTATCCACCTCCCCCTACCAATTTACAATGTTTTTAATTTTCTGGTGAAAATCAGTTTAATTTGATGAGTGTTCCTCCATGATTTATCAATTTATGTTTATTTATCACATTGCCATTGGACATACGGCGTTTATATCTTTTGTTGAGATTTTATGCGATGAATTATGAAAAAGGGTAAAAAATTACGCAAAAAAAGTTTATCCACTCCCAAACGGATACTACGATTTAAGTGTGTTTTACAGAGGTTTAGCGTGTATTCTGCAATTTTCTCGAATGTAAACATTGTGTCTAGCTGTCATTTAGTGCTGCTTTAAGTTTTCGTGCTCAAAATGTCAGTTTCGTGTTCAAAATTGGAAGCTATTTGTTGCAAAATGCCCAAAAATGCACAAATTTCGATCAGCATCCGAAATTTGATTATTGAACATCACAAAACTGGCAAAGGCGACCGTGATATTGCCGATATTGTCCAGTTTCATAAAGATACGATCGCTAGGATTGTGCAGATGTACAAAAAGCGTCGTTCTATCTCACCAGCTTAGCGATCGGGTCGTCCTTCGAAGACACCTGGCAGAATTGACAGAACTATGGTGAAGAAGGCAGAGCAGAACCGGGGACTATCAGTTCCAAAAATTGCAAGCGAGTTTTCCATTCAACAGACATTACAATCCGTACGAAATCGTCTTCATAAGAAAGGTCTTAAGGGCAGCGTAGCACTCAAGAAGCCATGGTTGCCCGCAAAAAAAAAATCAAAAAAAATTGAAGTGGGCCCAAGAACACATTTCATAGACTAGTAATGACTGGAATAAGGTAATTTTGTCAGATGAGACGAAAGTAATACTATTTGGGTCCGATGGTATCACAAGAAAATGGCGGCAAACCGGTGAAAGTTTGAAAAAGGAGTGTTTGCGGCCTACAGTCAGGCATGGCGGCGGTGAGTTACTTTTCTAACATTGATGTTTTAACCAACTGAGCATGAGGTAGAGTCATGGTGTGGGGATCTATGGCTACAGAGAACATGAGTTCATTCATTCACCATGAAATCATGACCAAGGAGGTTTATTTGGACATTTTGAAGCGAAAACTACCAGCACAAAAGCTAAAATTGGGACGCAGATATACGTCCCAACAAGACGGAGATCCGAAGCACACCTCAAAGCTGGTTTCAAAGTTGTTCAAGGAAAAGCGAATCAAGGTTATTGAATGGCCAGGACAGTCTTCCGACCCTAATCCGATCGAGCATCTCTGGTCAATTTTGAAAATTAAGGTCCAGGAGCAAAAACCAACAAGCATCCAGCAGTTTCGGCAGGTAATCTCAACTGAATGGGACAAAATCAACCCGGAAACAACTGCTAAGCTTGTTGAGTCGATGCCACGACGATGCCGAGCTGTTATTGAAGCCAAAGATGGTCCAACGAAGTACTACAACTTTGTGAGCCAGAGGGATGGATATACTTTTTTGCGTTATATTTTAACATTTCTTTTAACATCATGTCTCAAATACAAGAGAATTAGTTTTTTTTATTTTGAACTTGCATGAATTGGCTTTGTTTTTACATAAATAATAATAAAAAGAACAACAATTAACCGTGTTTTAATTTTCTGGTGGGTTTTTTTGGAAGAAATCTAATTTTTCTCTTGGGGTGGATAAACTTGTTTTGCATACTGTATAACAAGTTATTACATTTCACCGTTTCGAACGAACTGCCGCACTTTACTTGTGATCGATGCCATCATGATCTGCACAGTCGCTTAAACGCATTTGTTGTGCATTTGTCACTTCTTTACCGCATCCTCGAAGTTTTCGCCTGACAGTTGCCCAATATTTTTCGATCGGTCTGAACTCAGGGCAATTCGGAGGATTAATCCCTTTGGCGACGAAATCAATATTGTTTGCAGCATACCATTCTAGTACCTCCTTAGAGTAGTGGCAGCTTGCTAGATGCGACCAAAACATAAAGTTGGTCTTGTGTTGCCAAATTTAATGTAAACCTTCAACGTCATTGTGTGAGATGTGATGAAAACATTGGTTTTAAGGCCACAACTACAGATTCCTAGCCAAATCATTAGTTTCCGAGCAATCTTATCAGCAAAAACAAAAATTTTACCTGGAAGGGACATCCAGTTGCCAGGTAACATTTTCGTCCGGGGATTTGTTTATAATCTACTTTGACATATGTTTCGTCATCCATTAAAATACAGCCATCAAATTTCGTCAAAACTCGTTCGTATAGTAATCGTGCTCGCTTTTTGGCCACTAAATTTTGTTTCAGGGAGCGATTCGGATGTGGCACAAAAAGACTTATATCCTTCTCTTGAAAGAATGTTACGCACGGTGAAAAAGTTGGAATCGTATTTCTTGTCAAAATCACGTATGGATACACCTGGTTTGCCTTTCACGTACCTCAACACCTTTCTCCTCAGCTCTTTGTCCTTAGCGCCACTTATATGATAGATGCGCTGTGCTCTATCCACACTCAGAGTATCCTTGTAACGTTTGATTACAAGACACATCGTTGACTTTGGGAATTTTTACACTTTTACTAATTTTCAGGCAAACCACGAAGGATTCTCAAGATGTTTGTGTACAGTTAATTTTCTTTTCGTAATTCCGAGATGCGTCAATCAATCGAGAAAAACTTTTCACCAATTTCATCTTCAATGAAACATCAACAAATGCCTGTCAAACGTTTTTTGTTCCAAGCACCAGAGACGCGGTGGTGTATTCAACCGTGCGTCCGGATTTACTTTTAATCGAGCTTTAAAGAATCAGCGTCATTGAACGGCCTACCGGAATTAAACCGGTTCGCGAGAGCCCTCGACCACGAAATTCACGAAATGTTGGCGTGTTTAAGGAATGCCATTAACCCAATTGTAGAAAATAAATAATTCAGTGATAATGTTGGTTTGAACATTTGAACTGATGTTTTAGTTCTCGATACCTGCACTACACATAAAGAATAATGATTATTAAAACTTAAAAACCAATACCAAAATTGAATAGTTGTGTTGGTTCTTTTTCGTAGAAACCGGTTTGCTCTTAAAAACAAAAACCATCAAACTGTCAATTCAAAATTCTCCTGCTCTGCCCGGATAAAAATAACGACACAATTACAATTTAATAATATACAATAACAACAGAATGTATTGCCGACCATGAATCTTACTGTTCATGTATCAGACAAATCAAAAAAGCACATTGTAATTACAATAGATCTACTATACACCCCATATGCTAGAATTTTCAACAAAAGTGAAACAATACAATTAATAGTTTTTAACTCAAATTTGTTCAGAAAAAAAAACCATTAACTCAAATTTGTTAAAAAAAAATCAAATTTGTTCCGAAGAACCCCCTTATTCTATTGTTGATGTCTCAATTTACAATAGATTCTATTGTAGAAACAGTATGTCCTTATGTTATCTTACTGTCGCGAACAATACGATCAATTGTACATATTAAGGTGTGGCCCATTTAGTATTGGAACAAACATTTTTGACTCTTACAGCGACGCTAGTGGTCGGATTTGTAAACTTTGACATCTTATGTGTTCCCTATACGATAACAACATCAGAAGTTTTTTTTCGCGGTGCAGTTCGAACGTGTTTCAGAGAAATACAAAATGGAAGAAGAAAGAAGAAAAAATAATTGTGCGCAATCATTTGGAAAACCCTTCGTGGTCTGGGCCAAAACTTGCTAAAGTGTTGGGTTTTCCCCGAAATACCGTGTGCGTGTTTTGAAAAAGTACAGAGAATCGCAAGCCTCAAAGCAAGCGCCGGGCGGGTACTGTCAACCGTCTACTGCGGAACAAAGTCATCAAGAACATTAAGGCAAACCCCAACATTTCAGACCACGATTTAGCCAAAAAGTTTCGCGCCGCACGCAGTACCATGCAACGGATTCGTCTCCGGGAAGGCTTCAAGTCATACCGTGCCTGTAGACAACTAAATAGGGACCAAAAGCAGAACAATGTGGCCAAAATCCGTGCCAGAAAACTGTATGATCAAGTATTGACAGTTGCCAGCGTCGGTGGTGTTGTGGTAAGCGTGACTGCTACTTGGCACCCCAGTGGGTCTGGGTTCAATCCCAGTCGACGTCGGTGGTTTTTCTGAGGCGAAAAAATCTGGTCACGTCTTCCTTCGGAAGGGAAGTAAAGCCGTTGGTCCCGGTTCATATTCATGAGTCGTTAGGTAGGGTCCAGGTGGTGGAGTCGTCTTCCTGGCGTCGGTTATTGTCACCATGTGAGGAAATAGGCCGACGTAAAATAAAGAAAAAAAAACAAAGTTATTGACAAATCCAATCCAGTGGCCATCTCCTCATGAATGATGAGACCTTTGTGAAGGCCGATTTCAAAAAGCTACCGGGACAAACATTTTATTTGGCTACGGCTCGGAGAGATGTTCCTGCCAAATTCAAGTTTGTGTTTGCAGATAAATTTGCACGTAAATACATGATTTGGCAAAGCATCTGTAGCTGCGGTAGGACGACGAAGGTTTTCATCACTGATAAGACATTTAATTCAGAGCTGTACAGAACTGAATGTCTCCAAAAGCGAAAGCGTCTCCAAAAGCGAAGAGGAAGCTGAAGGCTAATGGCAGTGTCGTCAAAAGCATCAATGAATTGAGAACCAAGTGGAATAAGATTGCTAAAACTATGGATGAGAATAATGTGCGCCGGTTGATGAAACGTATTCCGGGAAAAGTCCGCAAATTTCTTCGAGATCGAGATGATTAATTTATTTTTTGTATTTTCCCTCTTAATTTCACATAAAGTCGAACATTTTAGTTAAAACAGAATACTATTTTGTTAATGTATATCCGAAATATGCGCAATAGTCTATGTTCAAATTCTAACTGGGCCACACCTTATTGATTCTATTGTATGGCTACAATACATTTTATTGTCAATCTTTTATACTTGTTTATCCGGGTGTTCATTAAAAAAATGACATTTTCAAAGCAAATGGTAGAAGTGTCAAATAGAAACTGTGACATCGTTTAAAATGAAAAACTTTCAACCAGAAAGGGAAAACATAAATGGTTGCTGTTTGGATTGAAATAAAAACTAGTTGAAACATAAAAAGGTTTATTTACAGATACAAAGGTTATTTATTATTACAGATTAAAGGTTTATTATAACAGATATTATAACATTCTAACATTAGATAGAAATTGTAACAGATTTATAACTTTCTAAGAGAAAGCTTTTTTTTTAATAATCAGTTTATTCAAAAATCAGATATAATTAATAAAACACTTTTCTTGTTTCAAAATCAGACCTTAGGGCCAGTATCGACATAAAAAGTAGAGAGGTTACGTAATCTTGCTCAATATTACCAAAAGGAATTTTGACAATTGATCTGTATGGAACGAAATGTCACCTTTTACGGAATATTTTTTCCGAAAGTAAAAGTGACAACTCCCATTAGTTCCCATTAGCGTGTGGAAACCTTACAAATTCGAATTTTATTTTTCGTTATTTTCAGGTGGATACTGCTGCAGAAATTTCTTTTCAATTCTTTACTTTTCCGTTTCAGTAAGCGGAATATACCATGGGATTGCGATAGAAAATATAAATTTCTGTCGAACTCGATTCCGACCTTTAATTGTTGGAGTTCGAAACGGATTCAGCCCCCGATACCAAGTACGGTTTTTATTTTCCAGATACTCTAAATGGACACTCTAAACTTTTCTTCTGAATGGTTTTTTAGTTTTATTATCGAAACTTTTCTAATACTTTTCAATGCTTTTTTGATATTTCCTAAGGTTTTGAATGTTGCTAATGATTTTAATTTTTTTCTATTAGGGTATGTGTCCCTTAACTCAGCCTAATATGCAACGATCGATTACATTTTTTTATTGTAACTCAAAATGTATTTTAGTTGTAAGCGATATTTACCTAGTTATACTCTTGGTTAGATACGTTTAATAAGATGTTTGGTAGTATGTGTCATGAAAAGCTATACAACTCATTTGATAAACCCAGAAAATTTCTAGGGATATGGATGTAATGTGGGTCTTTAACCCTCAGCGAAATAAACTTGATATTCATAAATGATTATGATTATTGCTATAAGAAATCAGTATGAATTTATAAATTTGCCTTATGAAACGTAATGATGTTGAAAAAATAAAAATATGGAGAATCTGGATTCGAACCTTGAACGTTGAGGTTATGGGTCCAGTGACTTGCCTACTAGTATATATCAACACTTGTATTTGGGAAAAGGCATACAAGAACAACGTCGTGTGAAACAAAATCCATTCATAAGTCAGTTTTAAGAAAGTCCAAAGCATCGTTCATAACTTGAACCTTATGAAATTCTTAAGTTTTGAAGAGTTTTCACAATTGATTAATTGGCCCTTTGACAAGGAAAACATAATAATTGACTCTGCACAGGTTTTGTTACTTTGAATTGTATTTAGATAAGCTATTTGGAAAATATACAACCAAAACTCATCCATCTCCAATGAAAATTTTACCGATAACAATATGTTTACTAAGTTATTCAAACAACAGGCCATAGTTGAGAACAAAGAAAAAAAGTTATCCCTAATATTGGGTCCACTGTTTTCTTGTTAAACCATTGTTATTTTAACTGTGTGTATTGTTAGTTTATAACATGTGAATATTGTTTGTACAACTAAGCTACATTATTCAGTTTATCGGTTCAATTTAGCCAAATTTAGATCATTCGAAGATCATGATGATAATCTGTTCAGCTTAACCAGTGAAAGTATGATGTCTAAAAAGTTGAGAAAATCATAAATTATACGGAAGCGTAGAACTATAAATTGATTGATTATGTCAGAATTGCTTCGAATTAAACCGATCATCTTGATAGCAACATAATTTTGTTGATTATCACTGAAATAATGACATAGTTGGTACATAGGCCGAATGACGGAGCTAGGCTAACATTACATCCCCTTACCCTACTTCCTAATATTTCCTAATATTTTTTAAATGTCATGCAAAGTAAAGAGTGTCAATGAAATAGGGTTCCGGGACGATGACAACGTTCCCAACCCTATCACCGCTTAGGTAATGTAAACCTTTTTGTTTAAAAAAAAACCATCTATACAAGTTTATTATACACTTAACAGAGGTACTTTATTAACCTCTCATAGTATCTACCATTACTCAACAAAAACATAAAATTGTTTCGATGGTCCGTCATAAACATCAGGTTCTAACAATTGAAAACGATCAGTTCTTTTTTGTACACAAAGTGTTTTTCGTATCCTATTACATCATACTCGTTTCCTATTATATGAATTTTTCATTGAAAAGTAGAAGATCATGGATTTTGTAGAGTTTGATTTTTATTTGTATTGCTAATGGTTAAAAAATAGTCGCGTTTATATGTAGTTCCTTTGAATGTTATTTTGTCATAGACAATATTTTTTTGTTATTTCCTGTGTATTCAGCTTAGAAGAAAAGTGTAGATGAGGCCATTGAACATCCTGAAGATACGAATATTTATTTTCTGGTCTAAAAAAGTGCTTGTTGTGAAATTTATTGGAAAATTTCAATGAACCTTCAACAGCGATAGAGTACAAAATAATTTTCTTAGTTTTGACGCTTTTTGCAACAGTTTTGTGTTGTTGGTGCTCATCCTCGAATTTAAAACATTTCATATATCAGACAGATCCACTCTTTTTAATTACATCGCAATAATGCATTAGTAAATGGTACTTTAGCTTTAACTTAGATTCACTTTTGGAGAACTTAACAATATTTATGCATGCATAAAAAAATCACGAAAAAGGTATAAAAAAGCTTACTATACGGTGAGCACTCTTAATTTAAAACCTAGCAGCTTTTCACAACATCTATCCATTTGATTCCAAGACATAAAACTGGGTGATGCATGTGTCCTCAGCGCAGATGACGATGATAGTGGGTTGAAAGTTGGACTGGACCGATATCGCTGGCTGCTAAGCAATGCAGCAGAGAATCCGATTGCGATTGTACAAATGATGGAAGGCTGCTCCTTGAAATACATTTTGGTTTGATGACACCAGGAAACAATTTGTAAATTAGGAAATTACGAGAGCCTACAATAGTAGAAATATAATAGTAACTAAATGGTGTTTTGCGAAAATCCTGCAATGAAAGCATAAACATTGAAATATCTGGGCGACGCAGTATATCGAATAGTTCTAGGCTTGAACATAGTTCTTGTGGCTGATACATGCTTCGTACTCTAAATAACTTGATTTTTTGCACATGATTACTTGGGCCCCGACCAAATTCCTAGCTTCCATCACTACTGCTCAGCCGTATTCAACTCAAATAACTTAAACGTTTGTACATGAATAATGCCAATAAGCAACTAATCATGTTAACTAATTCAGATTAAAAAATCTAATGATTTGATTTGAAGATGGCTGAATAATAGCAATGGAAGTCGGGCTTTGGGTCGCTTGCGAAGTAGTGCTCCACCCTATTTATGTACAAAGTCATTAACACAAAGAAAATTTAAGTTATCCTTTGGTTCACAAAAATTAGATCACACTTGTTATATGGGATGTTTTTCTTTTTGAGGGTATCTAGCTGGAGCTGCATGACAGCTTAGTTGTCAAGACTAGACCCTTTCCCAACGTCACCTCAACTACGACCAATACCTTAGAAGCACTAGCCTATGTTGGCCGCACTAGTTGAAGTATGGGAACGTCCATTAATTATGTCACGCAAAATGTGACTTTTTATAACAACACCCCCCCCCCCCCCCTTGTCACGTTTTTTGTATGGACCTTCAAAATTTTTGTATGGATTGTCACGTTAAGCAAAAACCCCCCCCCCCTCCCCCCTTACTGCGTGCACGTAATTAATGGACTTTCCCTATTTAGTATTGGACCGCAGTATTTTTCAAAATTTCAGTTTCAATTTTCCCACGATGAAGTTTTGTTATGCAGTCGTAAAATTGAAGCTCAAATTAATACCCTATCCTAAATGTCACGAGCTTTGTTTAGTGATTTCTAATGTTTCCTGGAGATGATAATCCGGGGCAACGTGCCGTCTAAGATGATAGCCCCCAGTGCTGAAGTCATCTCCAGGCCGTATGTAGTAGTAGCTAGATTTCAAAAAGACATGTAAATTACCAATCAATAATTCTTAGGAACGACATTCAGGCATTTGATGTAATGTATATTGACAACTAGTAGTACTGAAGTCAACTCCACGAAGTAATGCAACAAGAGTATGCATAGTATTTATTATTCATACAGCGAATGATATTTCTAGACAACCCTCAATTGCAATGGTGTGCTTATGTTGGCTACTAACAGCACTGCGGTATCTTCTAATAATATTCCTAAAAGTTTGAATTAAAGCCTGTCCACGTTAAATTTCTGACACTTTTCTTTCAGTATAGATTTTGAATTATTTCACGGATCGCTGATACGTTTCACTTACATGACAGCTGAAACTCTCCACTTTATTTCGTGGTACAACATGTTTGTTCCATTCAGTCAAATGGCGTCGAATCAAGTGGAAGTGTGCTAACGCATTTTGTACGAACGGCAGCAACATCCGAATTTATCGCGATCTTGCCAAGAAACTAAAACTACCGAAAAGTACCGTGTTTTGTGTTTGCAAATCATTTGACCAGGGCTTGACTGTGGATCGGAAGGTTGGAACTGGAACAAATCGAAAAGTATGCTCCCGACAAATGGACAAAACGGTGGTTCCAAATATTGAGAAAATCCCCAATCTTTCTGTGCAAAATGTTGCTTGCAAAATTGGGAAGTCAAAATCATACGTACAAAATGTGAAGCAGAGGCAAGGACTGAAGGTACATATACAGAGTGAACAAGGTGCCCAACCGTGATGACAAGCAAAATTTCACTGCAAAAAGTCGTGCTAAGGAGCTTTACATTTTCTTGTATCATTATGGACGACGAAACATACGTACTCGAAGACTTTAAACAGCTTCCGGGTCGGGTTTTTTATACCGCAATGCAAAGAAACGCCATTGCCAAGCATTTCCGGACAAAGAAGGTGTCCCAAATCCCGAAGAAGTATTTGATTTCGCAGGCCATATGTAGTTGTGGTCGAAAATCTAAAAGTTTCGGCTCTACCGGCACTAAAGCTTGTTCGCGACAAAGTCTGGACAGATTTAATGTGGAATAAAGCAAATTTGCTGTTAGTTCAATCCAATATACATTTTTATTTCAACTAATTGAGCATGAGCATGAGCATGATTGACCGCCCACGGATGCAATTCCGTTATTGCCAGATCAGCTGTATTTGCACAAAGAACCAACAGATGATGTTTGGGACTAACATACATCTTCAATGTGTAAAAACTGGTGACCCATCATAAAGCAATACCGGCGCCGGCCGTGCCCGAATGCTGGTCAAGTAGGGAATGGGAAGGAACGTGTTGACATGATACTCGCTTTGGAGGAAGCCGAGAAATCCTCTGCACTTCCACGAGAAATCACTGGGATGTTGGATAGTTGGGGAAAGGTTAGCAGCAGCGTTTTGGTTAACGATACGCTGAAAGTACATACCTACACCATCCGATAAAAGCAACAGACCGCTCAAATAAGACTGAAAATAGACAAGCATAACGAAAAAAAAACAAAACAAAATAAAATAAAACAGGATATTAGATATTGTCTTCAAAATATGGTAGAAATAAATTATTTGTTGCTTTGCAAACCAGCTCTCCTCGATGTCCTAGATGGCCAAGTCCTGCTGGACCCGCAGCTGCTGCCGTCGGCACTCGTCCACATTAACCCGGCCGTCGCTGACGTGTCGGAAACCTTCTGGTAATAACATGATATCTGTGGCTAATACACTCTTCTTGCACCGATTAATTTACAAACTAGGCCTGCACACCGAATCAAAATACCACGGTTGTGGTATTTTTCTCTAAAATCTAGTTCTAGATATTTGCACTTGGTTGCAGGATACAGAATCAATAAGAATAATAAACTCGCTTATGACCTCTAACTTTACACGGTTGCTAAACAATCATTATAAGAATAACCCCCGCTGAATGAGAAGAACAGGTGCGACGACAATGGACTCGACTCCGTAACATTGTGCGTTCTTCTCCATCTCAAAAACAGCTCTACGACTTAAGTCCCAAACGTTGTTTTGATTTTTGGACAAAATCAGGCGACATCCCTATTTTACGAGCCACCGTTCGAATGGAGAGATTACGGATTTTTCGTTAATATCCTTTTCACCTTTCGGTCCATGACAGGATAAGCGCGTCCAATGTTTTTGTCACTTCTCGGTTTCCTCTCCACCGTCAAACGTTCCGAAATTTTTGCAAGGTCCCGTATTGACAAGGTTTTTGCAAGGTCCCGTATTGACAAGTCAGGATTTGCCGTACGCCCGTACAAAATTCGCACTTGTTTTTATTTCGTCGCCATCTTGAATACTAAACATGAAATGTAAACATCAATCAAGTCTTTTTCATCATAGACTCTCAGCTATACCACAGTGAAATTTTTCATTCCTACGTGCTATATTTCAAAAGTTACAATGATTTGAAGGGGTCCGGATTAATGTGGAAACAGACCTTATACAGTTGAAACATCGTTTATATAGCTAATGGAGGAATACCGGTAACGCAAAAGTGAGGTTAAACGTTGTAGATGGCGCTGGTTAAACATGTTTTTTCGAGATATCTAGGCAAAGTAATTGGTGATAGAAAAGAGAAGAAAATCGTCGATAATGACGATACTGACCAATTCCATACAGTTTATGTTGGGGACAACTGGCAACCCTAACGAGGATTCACCCCTAGGGCTCTCTGTTGGCAGCATCGCCTGTCACCCGGATGACGTCTTCAAGTGGAGCATAATTAATGAGTTGTCATTCATCCATTGTATAATAATTGAGCACACGTTTTAAGAATGCATGATTAAAGCTTTATTAGTTTTGTACCGTGGATATTCATTACATTTTTATTTCAACTAATTGTACATTGTACATTATTAGTCATCTTAAAACTAATTACAGTTCTAGGTTTTTTTTTCCATAAGGGCGAATCTACAACTGAGAAACTCTCTGTTTGCTTCCTCTTTCACTAATATCTAAATCATTTTCACATTTTTCGTTTGGCTGTTTGCCCAATATGCTAGCCAGCACTCTTATCTTGCGATCTGTGTAAAAAAAATCAATTCATAGTTTTATAATGGCGCTGTAATTAATGAAAGAGAACGAGGCAAGAGAGAGAGAGTCTCTCAATTGTAGATTCGCCCTAATGAATAAAAACCCTAGAGCTACTTAATTAGGCTGCATGAAGAAACTACGAACTTTTGGGTTTACTCCAGCCATTGTTTATATTGAGAGAGTTCTCTCTTCACGAGAGCCCAATACCGCTCGATAGGTCGCAAATCCGGGCAGTAAGGTGAATTCGCCTCTTTCGGTACAACATGGACTCCATTCGCTTTGTACCGTTCCAAAACATCTTTGGCGTAGTGACAAGATGCCAAATCAGGCGAGGGAGCGTCATGGCTGCGTAGGAATGATAACAATTGCTTCTTTCGGCATTTTTCACGGTATATTTCCTTGTTTACCGTTCCGGTAGTGATGACGCTTTGGCTTGCTCGACCGCAGCAGCAAATTGCCTGCCAAACTAAATAATTTAGGGAAACTTGGCATTTGTCTTGGTCCTAAAATGATCCTCTACACCGTTCCGTCGCATGGCAGTATCAAAAGACATTCCGGGAAGCTACTTAAAGTCTTCCAGCACATAAGTCTCATCGTCCATTATTACACAGGAAAACTTCGTCAAATATTCGCGGTACAACTTGCGAGCTGGCACATTTTGTTTATCATTAAGGTTCGGTACAGTTTTCACCTGGAACGACTTAATACCTTGCCGGTGCTTGGAAGTATGCACGAAAGTTGAGGACATTTTTATTTTTCTAGCCACCGTACGTACCGAAAGATTTGGTCTCTTCTGCAATATTTGCTTCACCTTCGCGTCCTGCTGGTGATTCCTGAGATCCGTTTTTGTTCCGCTCCCAGCCTTCCTGGCTGTTCTCAAACGTGTATCAAAAGATTTAAGAACGTTATGGACAGTGTTTGTAGGAGAACCAAGCTTTTTTGCAAGTTTTCTTACTGACAGATCCTGCAAAGGCGGTTGCTACCGTTTATCAGAAGCCACGACTCTCCAGCTCTGTTTTGGCCTGATTTGACTTCTTGTAACTATGTGAAATCCGTCCTGGAATGGTATGAGGTACAAGAGGTCAAATACGTGCCAAAAACAGCCAATCCACCTTACTGTCCAGAACTTTGCCCAATAGAGAAGTACTGGGCTCTAGTTAAGCGGAAACTCTTCGAAACTAAGAAGAAAGCAAAGGGTACCAATGATTTCAAGAGAAGATA
The DNA here is from genome assembly GCA_024533555.2 of Aedes koreicus. Taxonomy (NCBI): domain Eukaryota; kingdom Metazoa; phylum Arthropoda; class Insecta; order Diptera; family Culicidae; genus Aedes; species Aedes koreicus. Next base: position 51,488 of record JAHHFK020001461.1, read on the forward strand.
CAGAATCGTCTCGGCGGGCGTATCTTAGGATACCGTACGGAACCTGATGGCGGGTGTACCACAGAAAGCTCGAGAATTTTCCAAAAAAGAAGGATTAACATCGTAATCAACGGTATCCAATGTAGATTTAACTGCATTGTTGTGAAATAAACAATCGGTTTTGTTAAATTATGTGTAAACTAATTTGTTTTGCTGCTTTTATTTTGGTGTCCGAAATTTTACGTGGACTATTGGCATATACGATGCTGCTTCCACCTGTTCGGGAAATGGCCTTCCTCTAGACATTTCTGCAACACATACCTGAAAACCAAGATATGCTTGAATCGCCACTTTCAGAGCCACGTTAGGGATTCCATCTGGTCCGGGTGCCTTCACCATAAAAGTCTCTCACCACTGCCACGAGCTCCTCGTTTGAAACTTATCAATTAAGCACCATATTTGCTGCCATTTGTGTCTTAAATGTATCGTCACCTTAACTTTCGATAAGTGCGTGGGTGAAAGGGCTTTCCGTACAATGTTGAGGTTCACAAGCGAGTGGTTGCTGCCTTCAAACGTAAGTCACTATTCCGTTCGGGATGTCACGCAAAAACTGCACCGCTGACAAAAAAAAAGCTTCGGCAAAAAACTAAGAAACGAGCAGGACAATGAGCTCTAGAATAGGACAGGTAAAACGCTGTACACACAGTGGGGTGAGTTGATGAGTGAACCAAGCGGTATTTTTTTTTTATATGTTTTTTTTTTGCAGTAATGTTTTTACTGACGCAAATTTTTGCGAATTAGATTCCATCAAATGACACAGCTTTTTTTTCGTAAAGAAATATAATTGATTTACATTGAAAAACAAAGTTGATGCGTAAAAATAGTTTCCTTGCGTCATCTGCAAAATTTCTTTCCCTCGATGTCTGGATGGTTTGCTGAATATTTCGACAAGTAGGAAAATATAATTTGTGTTTTCAAACTTCAATGACCGGAAACAGATATAAATACATTCATTCAAATAAAATTAGCTCGTAATAACCAACTTTTCCTAAGAAAACTAATACCAGATGAATAAAATGTTCATTCAGAGGCAAAAACCAGCTCTATCTTGGGATAATTTTAAAGAAATAAAACAGTTAAGTAACTTTCCCAATATTTTCAGTTTCCGCTTAACAATTGCCCAATATTTCTCGACAGGGCGAAATAGAGTTGAGTTGACGAAATGCTAAAAGTTGATATTTAAAAGGATAAGAATATGTTCAATGAAGAAAACATCCAGCAACTCAGTTAAATATCAAACTTCTACCAGTTTGTATTAGAGAGTACGCAAATTTAGTATATGATTGAGTTGCAACTTTCCGCAATAACAATAAAATTCAGACAATTCCTAAACTTAAAGGAAATAAAAGATGATTCGAATAAAAAACCCAAAGAAAAATAGTGAATGAATTAAAATATTTTTGAGTAATAAAAAATTCAATATAAACAATACATATTCAATACCAGTGATGGAATTCTCACCAAAATATCGATTCATCGTGCGCTACGTTTTCACCAGCGAACTTCCCGTTGCTAGTTGCACACGCCAACCCTCTGGAATGAGTGAATGAAATATCGCGAACTTTTTCTATTCGAATCATCGACGCGAGGATACAAAAAAAATCAGATCATTTTTCTCTCTCTATATCTCTACACCACATTCGTTCTTGTAAAGCACACTGCGCATTTCAAAGAAATGGAATTTAGATAGAAAGATATCGCATAAATCTATACACTCTCTTCAGCGTGATGAATGGTCGATTGATGGCTGTATGGTCCGTGAGGTTGGGTTGAATTTTCCTCAATGCATCACGCCATTCCAGCAGACGTTTCCTACCACTCGAACTTTGCGGTGGCACAATACTTAAAAACATACATCAAAACTCGCGTGAACATCGCCTACACATACTCGCTATAGAAAAAGAACAAAGCCGATGGGATATTTGGTTGAACCGGATTTCGAATGCGAGTGAAACTTTGCGAGATGGAGAAACGAAAGATCATTCGCGATGAGAAATGAAACGTTTCCTCACTCTATGCTTTCATGAACTTGGGATTGTATTTCGTTCACGAACTTTGAGTGCGAAGTTCCTCGGGGATCTATATCTTTGCAATAAGGAAAGAGTGAACGTTTTTTGAAAATAATATTTCCAACACTGATCAATACAATTCAGTATAAGAGTTTTGATCAAAGAATTGTAGGAAATTTAGGTCCTCCCTTAGCTCAGTCGGTAAAGGCGCAGCTACAAAGCAACACCATGCTGGAGGTGGCTGGGTTCGATTCCCGGTCTGGTATAGGAATTTTTCGTTAAGGAAAATTTCTCGACTCCCTGGGCATAGCGTATGATTGTACTTGCCACACAATCATACTAATGCAAAAATGGTACTTGGCATCGAAAGCTCTTAATTAATAACTGTGGAAGTGCATTTAGAACGCTAAGTTGAGAGCAAGCAATAAGCTAATTGTGAAAGCAATAAGCTTGAAATGCTAAAGAAGAAGAAAAGAAGGAAATTTGATATATAATTACGAAGTTGAAAAGTAAAAAAAAAAGAAGTATAAATGGGTTAATATAAAATACAAACATGTTATTACCAGCCGTTGAAAACGTGAATAACACTCCATAGGTGATAATTTTCTTTCCCAGCAAAGAAGAGCATCGTCTAAAGTTTTCATGTACTTTTCGTAAATTTCTCTGAAGTTTTCAGTAGACTCCAGTGCATTCGGGTGATTTTCTTTATATTTCCCGATTCCAACATTAGGTCCCTGTTATGATTTGTTCTTTTCGAGGTTTTCGCATTCGAAGTTTTTGAATTCAACGTTTCATCCATAAGCCCCATAGATTGCATTACTACCAGCCGCAATTGAAAACTTATATTTAATAATACCATGAGCAATGTGGATTTATTTTGCACATTTTTTCTAGCTTTTAAAGTAGCGATGCATTGATAGTATCAATTAATAAATAAATATTAATTATAAAATTCAAATTTGGTAGCTGTTAAAGAAATTCACCCTACATAAACATTACGCGAAAGATAGTATTGTATTTGATTTTCATGCCGCAATCAATACTGTCCGAAAGTTTTTCAAAACATATGGCAGCTTAGTCCTTGCATCCCCATACTAGGCAATTTAAGAATGGATTTAACAAATCAGCAATTACATGCCACACTGGCGCCATTAAACTTTCCTTTCGATTACATGCAGCCGTGAGGAAAGCTTTTTGGCACGACATCAAATTGTGGCACTTTTCCAGTTTCGTGCTCCGTCGATTTTCTCCTTTTCCTTTTTAATCAGGAGCAAAAATTTGTAAAATACAATCTTAAACCAATGGTGAGCTCAGATTCAACTTATATCTTGAATTTCAACAAACACTACATTACTGAATGACAGCGACCCGAGGACAAATCTAAGACACTCGTGGCCCGGTAACAATTTGCAGCTGGTTCGTTGATGACGTAAGTAAGCATACCGATAGTGATTCACACAACTTTACAGTGACGACGTTACGCGTTGAATGGAAAATCAGTCTCGCCAAGAAGATAATTTCTTCTTCCACGGGTGTTCAACGCATGATTGTGCTTAGAAGAGCTGACTGTACGATCCGTGGGTGTTGGAAAAATTATTGTTAATTACGCGACACTGGTTGGCGTCATTTTCTTCGAAGGAAGATGTCATCCCACCTCTGAATGGATGCCGTGAATGACATGAGGTGCATTTTTGGTGGAAATTGAAATGACTCATGATTAAATTGGGGCACTTTTCAGAATGAAAAAAATGGTTATAAACGTAGCAACTGATGATGATGGTTCTTATCGTAGCTTTCCTTCGTGTGGTTGGCTGCTATGTTGCTAGCTTAGCTGTGATGAATTAAGTTTGTAAGCCAAAGAAAAATATGTTCATATTAAAGCTCAGCCAATTTAGAGTGGGTACGGTTTTGGCGGGTACAGGCTATTAGTGGTCGGTTCTGGGATTTAATGACATTAATTATTCAAAGTCTTTTTCTTGAACTCATGTGCAAGTTTAAAAATGTTCTTGTTTACTTAAATAGCCAGGCGATGGAAGAATGAATAAGATAACTAATTCTGCACAATGGATATGAAAACCCGACATGGCCGTGTACAAGGATTGCATTGAAGCCGAAAATGACCAAGACCATCGTCTATGCAATGCTGGAAAGTTTCAAGGAATATGTGTCTGCAATCAAGGTATCGAAGCAGCAAAGTGGACCGGAAACTGCGTCAGAATATCACGAAGACTTTCTAAGCGGCCCCGGGGCTTTTGGACGTGGATATGGCCAACAAATCCGGTGTTGTAGAGTTTGGAATATACGCATTCGGGAAGGTTTCTTCAAGTATTAGGTTATTAGGCTACTGCACTGGGAACGTAAAGCAAAACAATACGGCCAATACGCGGCCTTTCAAGCTGTTTGACCGATGCAGACTAAATTTCGGAGTTTTGAAAACATCTAACCTGACTCACTCGACTGTTCAATTAAGACTGATTTTTATTTTATTGCTTAAAGATAATACACTTTTGCCAGGTGGCTATCGCTGGGTGCATGAACTGGGTCCGGCAGTGGCCTCACTCCTTATGTTCGTCGTTAAATCTAAAGTGCATCACGCGATGGTGACCTCGATCAGACTAGGAGGTCAACTAGGAGGTCAGCGAATTACTTTGGTAGCTCGGTTGCTAACTCGTCCCAGCTGAGTGATGAGGTTCTAGGAAAATCACATCTTACCTTACCTTACCAGTCAGACTAAGGTCGGCGTGGCCTCTGCTGTACACAGAAGTTGTTTCCACTGTAATCGGTCCATGGCTGTACCTCGCCAGCCTCGCTGTCTGCGGAGGGTCCGCAGGTCGCCTTCTACTTGATAGATCCACCTTGCTCGTTGCGCGCCTCTTCTTCTTGTACCTGGCGGTTCGTTTTCAAGAACCATTTTCACAGGGCTGTCGTCCGACATTCTTTCGACATGCCCAGCCCATCGTAGTAGACCGATTTTTGCGATGTGTACGATGGGAGGTTCTCCCAGCAACTGGTGCAATTCGTGGTTCATTCGCCTCCTCCACGTTCCGTCTTCCATCTGCACTCCACCGAAGATTGTACGCAGCACCTTCCGTTCAAAGACTCCAATGGCGCGTTGGTCCTCCACTAGCGATGTCCATGTTTCGTGGCCGTAGAGAACTACCGGTCTAATTAATGTCTTGTAGATGGTCAACTTTGTGTCTTGTAGATAGTCAACTTTGTGGAAAATCACATCTGCAAAAGTTAATTATCAAAGGGGCCTGGCATCCAGGATTATTAGGACGACCTTCAACGAATCTTCATGTTGGATTTCGATCTTTTCGGATCTGTTGAATATGAATTAAAACAAAGTGATGCGTTTTTTTCTTTTGTTGCGTCATTTTGCAAAATCCTACATTCCACCATTGCATGAAATATGTGAAACAAAATTAAAATAACGGAAAATTACATAATCATCCGAAAACCGTACTATATGATTGTAAATACTGCGAAAGATACGATAATTGTGTGATTCTCCAAAGATTTTCTAAATGTTTACCCCAATCGATCGGAAATATTTCCACGCGTCGATTGCAATAATTAAAAATATTGATTTTCGACATTAAACAAGGTTTTAAACTGGCTACTAGGGTATTCTCCTATCACAGACTTCAAATTTAAGTAAAGAACGTCTCCTATGCATCAGTAAAAGATATTTAAGGGGGACACTCTTGCATTTTGCTTCAGTATTTCTGGCAAACTCGAAGATGGATCAACGTTCGACTGCGCACCGTCAAGTCATCCGGCACACTCTTCTGCCTAGCAACATGTCTGGCCGTGACAAATTTGCAGTCGGGTTGCAGTTCCCACTCGGTCGCATTCACCATCTGCTCCGAAAGGGCACTACACTGAGCGCGTTGGTGCCGGTGCCCCCGTCTGCCTCACTGTGGTGATGGAATACCTGGCGGTTGATATCCTCGAGTTGGCAAGAAATGCCGCCCGCGACAACAAGTAGACCAAAATCATCCCACGTCACATGCAGGTGGCCATCCGCAACGACCAGGAGCTGATAAAACTTCTCTCCTTGTCCTGTTGTCCTTTTCAGGCCGTCCTGCTGCACAAGAAGACCAAGAAGAAAGCCTAACTTCAATCGCGAATCATGTTCCCCCCGTCAACAACTAAATCAACAACTAAATTTTCAGGACGAACAAACAACGTTGGACAACCAACAAACGAAACATTAACAGTTAATTCGAGACGAACTACAACACGGCTGACCGACCATATGTAACCGTATTGTTTTTCCTAGTTGTACATAGAGGATTAAGAAGGTAAGGTTAGTTTCTGGCGGTGGCAAGCACTATGGAGGGCGCATTGGCGAGCAGCCTTTGGCCAAACAGGCGATTGTTTAGTTGGTTGTTGCTAGAAAGCGGCTTGTTATGCGGTCGGTTGACCCAACCATTAGGAAAATGCTTAGTCAGCCGGTTGACGAAACCACGAGGAGCAATATGATATATATTTCACAAAAGGCCGTTTTCTGGGTTATTATTATGATTTTGGAAAGAGGATTATACTGAATTATTATAAGAGTTTCCTCATTACATGAACATGACGTCCACTTAACTCGTAAATCCTGGCCGATTTGTAATGTTATCACTCTATTACACATTACCGTACATTCTTAGAGCGGAGTATTGACGAAATATCGCAATCTATGTAATATATCTATTCAATTTTTATTTTGAGTTTTGCCAGTATTGCATGAAACCTACGAAATATGCTAATTATGACAAATAATAAGCTGGAAAGTTCTAGAAGGAAATGATTAATAAGAAGGATTGTTTCTGTTACTTTCATGTTAATTCCCTTTCACGGACATCAATATCCAAGATCAATATATTGACATCTATTATCTTCATTTAGTGAAATTTCGTTTCGAGTTGGATTGAGTACTATTTGGAAATAGTTATTGAGAATTTTTTCATATCATTGAAATGTCGCAAGATTCGGCTACTATATACAAGCGCAATTCCCGGAAGTGCTAGATGGTTCAACTGGCGAACGTTCCTTCGAAGCAGCCGAACAATCGAAGAGGTTCCAGTGAACCTGGTGCCTCGTAGCGTGTGTTGACTTTTGTTTACTGTTATGTGACACGCCCCCAGACTCCTTTTCAAAAAGCTGTGTGGAAAGCCAAACCAATTTCGACAATAGTATTCCACCGGAGGAGACCGAAAATTGTGGCGTTCTACTTAAAAAAGTATGTCGGATGGTGGACATTCTAGAAAATATGCTCGCTACGTCCTTCAGAAAATTTCACCGGCTGTGTTCTCCAACATAGGTGAGCCCCATTAGGATATCTAGTTGATCGATTTAATTTTGCTACCATTTAAGAAACAACTTGATTGTTCGTTTTGTTCAGGTTCTGTGCATTGTCGGTGGCTGCAATCGCTCAATGATTCATTGCGATGCAAATAATTTAAGCTATAAATACAAGGACAAGAATTTGTGACCATGTCTCTATTGTCAGAAGCTTGTGTAGTTGTAAATACAAATGCTTTAATTTGTGAATTCAGTTTTCTGTTGTTTTTACCTGTGCATTATTTTTTCTGAGCACACTTCTGGGCTCGTGATGCACACTTCCAAGCTGCTCCTAAAATATCCCAGCGCTTTGCTCTCCTTGTTAAAATAAGGCTTTTAAGTACATTGTCGGTTTGTTCAAATCGTTCTATTAATAGTGTAGACAATTTAATGGTTTTCATTTCATGAAACAACTCTCTTGGGTTTTGCAAATGGTATTAATATTACCTTAGATTTAAGTGGTGAATGTAAAGGTAAACATCTAGTTTGACTCATCAGTTTCCGCGATCGAATGCTATGATTGGTTGGTTACTTAGGGTTCTGAGAGATATAGTTTGTTTTAAGTGGATTTTGTAGGCAAGTTTGCCGGTAGCTGATGATCTGGCAGAAAATCTGCAGCTGTTCCTGAAAACTCCAGTTTCCATCACTAACCAGCAATATTAATGGACAGTTATATACCAACAAAAGCCTGAAACACGTGTACTGCCGTTCATTAGCTTCCACCAGGCCCCGTCATGTTAATGCGCAACAGAGGTATCGCGGAGCAAAAATAATCAAGAAAAGGATGAATCGCTTGAACTGCTTCAAATTCTACCAAATCAGAATTGACCAGTAGATCGACAAATCCAGGACATTGCCAGTAATTAAAATCCCACAACGATATTAAAAAACTACCGTATCTTCATGAAATTTCTGACATTCAACCAGACAACTCCCTACTGGTCCAAAGAATGCCTCAAACAGCTTTTAGTTTAAACAAATAAAATCATAACAGTCTCATAAACCTGAAACGCGAAGCTCAAACTTTTGTACAGTATCCAAAGAAGATACCACCTTAATAACATTACCAAAATAAAAAACTAAAAATCCATCATCATTATCGAGGCAAAAATACGGTTTATTTGCGCTCCATAATTAAACATTTGACAGTAAACCATACAAAATATCCGTTGTAATAATTTCATCAAGGTACATAAGGAGTCCAGAGTAAAAAAAGTTAACAGACAGCTTTGAAGTGTGAAACACATAGTCTCTTAAAATCTGTTAGTGTGTAATTTTAACAGAGACGTCTTCAATTACTTTGTTCCATGAAATAACCATGAATTGAGTTGAACTTATGTTCAATTTCAACTGATTGTACTGCAACCATCTATTTAGAGACGGTGAATCTGCGTTAAAAAGACTTCATCAAAGCTTTCGGCTGCAAGGAATAATACGATATCATCAGCAAAAATCGCTAGACTTGTTACATCTCATTATTGTGTAGAATGAATGAAAGGGGCCTTAATACACCCCCTTGCGGTACGCCAAGGCTGTTCTGCACAGGGCTCGACATAGAATAATTAAAATTAGTCCATTGAGTTCTGTCAGACAAATAGCTTTCGAACCATCTATACGCAGAACCCGAAAATCTAAAGCGCTTGATTGTTTCAAACAACAAGAGACGAGAAATTCGAAAGAGCGTTTGAGATCCCAAAAAATCATCAACAATCGTATAACTACGCTCCACAGAGGTCCCCTCATGATGATGATGATTATGATGATTATGTAATACTACCATCTATTGTAGCAAGGTAGCAACTTTCCATAGCAGTGGAATAATCTGAAAAAAATTGATCAGGATTCTATTATTTTTTGTGATCATCAAGCTCCTGTATAAAGGGCCAAAACCCGCGAATATAGGGAAGAAAATCTCCTTCCAAAAACAAGTTCACACTCACAGCACTAGAATCGAGCCCTCGATTGACAGAATAAACCCAATAGATGGGGTCGAAGAGCCCGCCCTCGTTCCGCGAAATGTTAACAATAGGGAGGAGGCAGTCCCATGCTCCCTATCCAAATCGTTTCACTTGGGTGCCCTGATGGCCCCTCCTTTTCCCCGTTATATGTTATTTAATATTTAGTATATTTTTTACACAACAAATTAAGATATCACTATAGACAAAAATGCTAATTTCTTCAAATTTCAAACATGAATGGATTGTTACTGAAAAGTAAATAAAAGTTAGATATGGATTAATATCCTACTAATCCTGGGAAAGCTGAAAACAGAATAGATCATTCCAAATATCAAAGAAAAATTTTCAATAAAATATATCATTTTATAAAACATGTTGTAATATTTTTTCTTTATACTGTTCTAATAACATTTCTAAGATAGCAATTGAAGTGAACGAAGAGTCCAGTTTGATGATTTCTGAAATAAATGGCTTATCTTACCATAATACAACTAATCACAATATTAAAATATAATCCTTCATTGCTTATTTAATGAATTTAGTCGTTGAAGTTCAGAAGTGCAATTTTAAATAAAATGTTTTGCTGAAATGCTTATATACAAATTGAGTCTTTGATGCCTATCATGTTGTTTCAGGCTCTAACATGGTTTTGGAATGCAATGATGATTCCAAAGCGTGCTGAAATTATTAATAAAATGTGAATGGAAAATATACATATGATTTATAGGTACACGATCTTCAGTCGCACCCCCTCACTTTGCTATTGTCAGATTGACAACATTGCCCAGGCTACGCCAACCAGTCTCCATGTTTCGGCTGGCAGTCTTTTGCGATCATATGACTCGTGGAGGCCCACGCTCACAGAGGCGCCCTCATAGGCCAAAAATGAAAGTTGTCTTGCCTTTGAGTTTTCTAATATTTTTACCAATCAATTCTAACCCCGAGATTGTAACAAGATCGATTCGAGGTATGAGTTAAGTGAATACGTTTCATTTCAACGTGCGATAAGTGTTTCTGTGGGATGTTGTCAAAAGAAGCCTGAAAAGCACGTGGCTTTTAGCGCAGCAAACATTGCTGTGGTTGTGCAGTATCAAGAAATATTTCAACCGTTTTTAACATCCCGCATAATCACAAACCATTCCTGGACCATTTCCCTTATTGTTGACGACCGTTTCCGCTATTGTTACAACATTTACCTTTATAGTTGACAACTATAAACTAACAAACTGCCATATAGTTTTAACACTATGTCAGATGGCATTAGGCCGAATAACAATATGCAGAAAAGGCGGTTAAGTTCAGTTACCATAAAAAAATGGCAATTTTCACGAACAAAATTTTTGCTAAAAAGTTGGTATATAATCCAGACCGAGTTCCGACAAAAAAAACTTTCAATGACAATATGGCATACATTAACAATATGTATTAATGTAGAGGTTATATGGTGAAACGAGATTAAACTGATGAAATTTGTCAGAAGCAGATAATTTCCCATCAACATGAGAAGCTCTAGGAGTGGACAGTAATTTATTGTTAGAACTAAGGGAATTGAAGACAAAGCATTAAATTTTTTATTTATTTATTTCGTCAATCATCATTGTAGACTACATATACATTTACATTTATTCATTTACATTTACATTTATTTAAAGTTAGTATCTACGGGGTACAACTCTTGCAGTCCACATTTTTCTTTATGTCGCCTTAGGCATAGCAAAATCAATTATTTCACAATGTTCATTATAGATGTTCATCATTCTGTTCATTGGTCCATTCTTAGCATAAATTGTTCTCTGAGGCCTTACATGACATAAATTTCTAATTCTTAAAATATAAGACTTTTAATAAAAGTTCAAACTTTCTAAAAGATGAGCAATTTGTCGTCTTTTCTTCAGTGATTCAATATCAATTAACATTAAACGACTCATACGAAGGAATAGGAAATGAATTCCAGCCTAGTTTTCTAAGAGCAAATAACAAAAATTGTTTTTGTACAGATTCTATACGACTAATGTATGTTTCTTGGTATGGAGCCCAAACAACAGAGCAATATTCGAGAATGGATCTAACGTACGTTACATAAAGTGTTTTGATAGTATATGGATCCTTAAAATGATAACTGAACCTTTTGATGAATCCTAACATATTATTTGCTTTGAGAATTGTTGCATTAAAATGATTTACAAAGGTCAATTTAGAATCAAGAATCGCTCCTAAGTCTCTAATTTTGTTGCATCTTTCAATTAACTGCAGTACAGTAGAGTACACGTGAAATCATGATGAGTGAGTTTTCTTGAATATGATATGATGTTACACTTTTTAATATTAATATCAAGCAGACTTTTAACACACCATTCGTAGAAGACATCAATTTCGCTCTGAAAATGTTGCAAATCTAACTTACTACAGATTTCCATATACAGTTTCATATCATCAGCATAGATAATAACGTTAAGATGATTTAACACAAGATTAACATCATCAACAAAAAGAATAAATGAAACTCCTGAGGTGGCATTAGCTGCTCTAGAGATCTTTCCTTTGAAACGTACCACCTGTGTTCTATCTGTCGAAAAAGATTCGATCCATTTTAATAGTGTCCTGGTTAAACCCACACGCTTAAGTTTGAAAAGTAGCAATGGAATATCAACTCTATCAAACGCTTTACTGAAGTCAGTATATAAAGCTTCCACAAAATTTCCTCTATCCATTGCACCTAAAGAAAATTCTACAAATTCCAATAGATTAGTAGATCATGATCTGCCTTTGAAAAAACCATGTTGATTATTTGAAATCCGATTTTTTACCTGGTTGAATAATTTTTGATTTACAATCGCTTCAAACGTTTTAGGAATACTTGAAATGATTGCGATTCCTCTATAAGTTTTAATGTCTGATCGTTAACCAGATTTAAATACTGGTATTAAAAATGATTTTTTTCCAGGATCGTGGAAAGTCTCCTGATTTAAGAGATAGATTAAAGTGCCAAAACAGGGGTTTTACAAAAGAAGTTGCTAGTTCTTCCAATAGTACTAGAGGTATTCCATCAGGACCAGGTCCTTTTCCAGCATCACGACCTTTTAGCGCCATTGAAATATCATGAACAGTGATGTTTTCAACTGATACCTCATTTTGATGTTCAGGTAGATAGGAAAAATAGTTAAGGTCAAGAATATCGTTGAATTTCTTATAGATATTTTGGAAAAAAGCGTGCAAACTGATTACAAATATCTCCGCTATCAGAACTATCAAACTCTTCAAACTGCATGCGCGATGGAAAGTTACACGTTTTCATTGTTTCCTTCGTGAAGTTAAAGAACGCCTCTAAGAGTAGAAAATAATATAAAATCTGCTAATTTCTGCATCAAGTGCTCTACAAAAATCTATGTATTTACCTAAATTTGGTAAACTTTTGATTTTTTTGTATGCTTTGTGAGCTTTTTGTTTCCTGTTTTTGAGATTTTTGATTTTACGTGTATACCATCCCGGTTGTTCATAGCTTGTTAGTATTCTCTTCTTTTTCTTTGGAACGTAGTTGTCAATAATAGCATATAGATTGTTACAAAATATGTCTACGGCCTTGTTCATGTCTTTTTCATTTTTTTTAAAGGTTCTGCCGATCTATATTTGTTAGTTTTCTGTTAATTTCAACATAGTTTATGTTTTTGAAATCGTAAACAAGTTCGTAATCAGTATCCTCTGGACGTTGCCTACGAAAATCTGAGAATAATGAGTATTCTTTAGCAGCATGAAATTTTTCATTCTTCCATAGTGGGTCTAAAGCTTCATCAATACTAAAATCTTCAGTAGAATTAGTAAAAACAAAATCTAAATAGCAGTCAAGCTGGTTCCGAACATGATTGATTTGAAGAAGTCCTAGGTGGCTGATTTTATCAAAAATAAGTTTCATTTTCACCTACAATTGGAAGCAGTAAAGATTCGTTATCATTATCGTGAATAAAATCAATTGTTTTCTGGTTGAAATCTCCATAAATGTGAACCTTGATTTGAGACTCCAAAACTTGAAATCTAGATTCTGCGATGTTTAAAAATTTGTTATATGAAGCTTTTTTAGCCGTATGTGGAGGAAAGTAAACAGATACAAAAAGATGAAGTTCATCATTTATCATAACTTTTAACCACACGTCTCCAAATTCTTGATGTTTTTCACTAGGGATTATTTCGGCATGGAGGTTTGCATTGACGGCAATAAGCACACCACCACCAGATTTTTTCTCTGATAATGTCAAGTCACGGTCACATCTAAATACATTAAATTTGCTACCGAAAACTTCCTCACTTTCGATTTTATCAGACCCACTTGTTTCAGTTCCTAATATGATATCGTATAGACAACCGTTAATTTTATTTCGAACCTCGTTAATTTCTTGTGCACTAGGGCTACCATACATACATACATACATACAACTTCGTTAATTTCTTGTGCACTGCGCATACGATTAAAATTTTGACAATAAACTATTGTTTCAGTTAATTCTATTTTATTATTCTCACAAGACTCACTTGAAGAATGAGGAATTACTTCATGTGGTTGATGGTTCCGTTTAGAGTAACGGCAGGTTATGAAAATTGAAAGATACAAGTTGAAAACGAGCGGAGGGCATATGAAGGTAGTATACAATCGGGCGCAAAATCTTTTACCAAGCTACGCCAGATGCACATCAGGGACTTATGGTCTTTCGAAAGTCTACAGTGAATTGGCTAACCCTATTTTTTTTAACAAACCACCATTCGGAAATCCTTATACGTATGTCCTGTAATAAGAGCGTTTCGTTGGAAGAAGGGGTTCCGCGTAAGTGCTTCTGCTTACGGGTTCACACCCCCATTGTTGGCCCTTCATACAACGGAATAGTGAGAATTATGGGTATGCAAACGGTACATTGTACAGTCTGAGCTTGCCATTGGGAGGAACCGTATGGCATGGCAAGTCCTGCTCTGGTGTGGCTTCCTATCACATCACATCGTATCAAATGACAATTAGAGGTGCAACAGTAATTAAGAATAAGCGGCCAATTACTAACTGAAATGGATTTTAAGTGAGAGAAAGTTTTTCTATTCATAAGTCATTTTATCATAAAACGTCACAAAAAAATGCTTTTTGATTCCATTTTAAGACATTTAATTCATAGACCACCCTTATATCAGACAAGCCTTAATAAAATTCAAAACATTACTGAATACAACAATTTGATGAAACTTTATCTGATGAACTTGATATTGTTTTCTCTGAAATCGCTCTTTTTTAACATTGTGCATTGAGATTTAAGACTTACAAAACATCGAAGACCGTTTTATTTATCCTAACACACCTCTGCTTGTTTGCAATATGAAGGCTTTCATGGATCTATAATATATGAACTCAATTATTAAGTTACTGAAACTTGTAGAATGATAATTGAGGTAACTCTCAGGACGTCGTGCAGTTTTGCTGATTCTGATGGAAAACAGAGCAGCGACATATAAAGAGTACGCACAGTTTGAACCTAGATGAGCTGTGTAACTATCGTTCCACTGAATGGAAGGTTGTATCTATTCGTTCCACAACTTTATTTTATAATTCTCAATCAATGTTCGATTTTCAAATAGGAATAATAAGCATGGGTTAGTTATTTAGGAAGTGTAAAATGATTATTGATGAAATAATTTCAATTCAAACAGTACAAATTATATGTGATCTGTAAACCTCAAATTTCCCTTTGTGTGATTCAGTCAGTAATGTAAAATGAGCACCCAAAATAATCATTCCGCACTGCTGCATACGTCCATCACAAAGAGAATCGCACGGAAAATGCAACACAGCGTACAACCTATGGATCAAAATATAAAACTGAGAAAAGCAAAACTACCGCTCCTCCGTACGATTGTAGTGGCAGTTTGATCTACACGTTCGCGAACATCCGAACCACTATGTGGTAGGTAAGGGATAAAGACCCAGTCAATGGAACGTGGTCCAGTAGAAGCTATGTACCTGTATATGTCAAGCAGTAAAGAAAAAGTTGTATGAAACGGAGGGAGCGCACCACACCAAAACAAAAATATTGCACACATTGTGCCAACCTTAATTTCTCTTTCTCTTACCCTACCAGGATAGCTTGTTGGCGAGGCTGCAAATCTCCTCGCAGTACGAAACAAGCCGGCAATGTGCGAACATCGAAGCGTCTTCCGCGGAAAGTGACTTGCCCGTAGTGGAATTGGAAGTTGACTGTTTTCTAGACTCGCATTTTTTTTTCTACACCAGTTTGTGATTTCTTCTCGGAATGTGTGGATTGTTTTGAATAACAGTCGGACCCCTACCGGTGACTGAATATACGAGCTGGTCAGAACTTTTTTTGTTTTGTTTTATGCGGTTTCAACAGTTCAAGGTTGAATGTCTAACGATTCGGGAATAAACAACACAGTGCGTAGATATCAACGGTTTTAATTGCTCTTGACACGTTTGAGGGTAAATTTGCGTTAAACATAGAGCTCCTTAATCCGCGGGGCCAAAATGAAAAGTTTACATCGCTCAAGGCTTCAAAGTAATAATCGGAAAATTTATCGCACTCAAGTGTTCAACGTGGTTTTCTGTCATCCCCGTCTGATTTTTTTTCTTTGTGTCACAGAATGTGACCAATGAAAAATAATGATGCTGCTTGGAAATGTCGCACATCGGTCTGTGAAGTTGTCCAAGCCAGTGTTTTCTCTGCTTCACTAGATGCTGGAGATCTCAGTGCAGTTCGTTGTACGAGTTGGATCGGAACAAAACGAAAATATTTTAAATATAGAAAAAGCGAATACGCAGTGCAAAGAAGAGTGTCCTCTCGAGGAGAGTGTGTGAGCAAAATAATTCTTATTTGTGAAAAACGTAAGCAAGGATACAACGGAAAAAGTGAAAACATTCAGTTTCTCGTAGTTAAGTAACGTGACCTAAATTTCAAACCGACTGGATCATGGCTCAAATAGAGCCTCGCCCGGGTGCACCACCTCGGCCAAGGATCAACATAACAGTTCCGCCAGCCTACATGGCGCCATCAATTCACTCGGCTCAATATTCCCCAGCACACTATTTCCAACATTACCACCAGCAGCATCAGAACCCACTCTATCAACCACCACCTCCATCCAGCCCTTCGCGTATTTCATTAGCAATCGATGGAGCTAACCAGCCACCGGATTATCCCGACTACTATTCTATGTACCCAGCTAAGGCAGGCGAATTTGTCTTCAAGCAGTTCGAAGGGTTTAGGGACTTCACCATGAACACTGCAAAGTCCGGACTGGGAGTAGGCGAGAAGTCGGTATTTTGGTTGTACACTAAAATTACCAAGTGGTCGCGGAACTGGTTTACCCATATTTTTCTGTTTTTAATGCTGTTCCTGTACAGTGTGGCCGGTGCGGCACTTTTCATTGCGGTAGAAGGTAAGAGCACATCGCTACCCCTTGGCTTTGTTATGTATTTGTTTTCCTTTGATTTTCGTTCCAAATCCGAGCATGCCTAATAGGCTGTTAGGATCGCTTGGTTCCAGCGTTTATTCAGATTTAATGAGTGGTTTAAATTGGTTTCACCCGGCCAAGAGCATTTTCGGGTATCAGCAGACTGTTGAAGTTTTACAGCCAGCAGTAATTTCTCATATATATTTTTATGTTCGCTCAAGACCTTTTGAATATGAACATTTCGATGCCAGTGTAAGACATTACAAACAGTTTGGAGCAGCTGAATTCATTGTCTGTTTACAGAATAAAAATATATGCTCAAAACGTCAAGACATCTACTATTTTATCTGCAATTTGAAAAACTAAGTTTGCATGTGACATTTAATTAGTAAGATTATTTCTCAGTGCGGTTTCTCTTATTATTATTATTATTTGTTAATTTGTTTGCTAGGCTCAATCGCTTTAGCTATACGGAGCCGATATTTCATTGTATTTTGGTAACAAAATGACTTCATACTACGATTAGTAGGACTTGGACCGGTTACTCGCAGTTTACCCGTGGTTAAAATGGGTGACATCCTTTGGAGATGGATTGGACAGAAGAACATGAAATAGCCGTCCTTTATTTCCGGTGCTCCAATCGGTTTGCCTACTCGAAAGGGTACTCTGACGTACTAGATGGTTAAAATCATCGTGTGGAATTTCTCTTTCAAACAAATCGCCTTTCTGGGCGCCCACCTATGCGAGCGAGTCCGCTATCTTATTGCCTGGGATTGAGCGATGTGAAAGGACCCATACAAAGGTGATCAAATATGATCTTTCGACCAGCATATTGCATCTGTTCCCTTAGTTTTGAAAGAAAATAATAAGAGTGCTTACTAGGTTTCATCGACCAAACAGCCTCAATCGAACTGAGGTTGTCGGAGAAGATTAAGTAATGATTCACGGGCATGTTGGAAATCATCCCCAATGCAAAGTTGATTGCTGCCACCTCAGCAACATAAACAGAAAAAGCTTCCTGGAGACACCGAAGTCAGTTGATCCGTTGATGCAAGACCCATCTGTGAAAAACCTTTTTTTTTTCGGAATTGACGTGTTGGTACTTTTCAGTAAAAATACGTGGAATTATAATAGAACGAAGTTGTTCCGGAATCCCATGAGATGCTTGTTTCATGGTTAGGACATAATTGAGAAACTGCCATAGGTGAAGTGAACACGGTCTGGAGTATATCATGGAAGACACATTTCCGAAGATAAGAAGTGGTAGATTCGAGATTGTGTTTTCAGCTCTAACCGTTCTTCAAAACTTTCTATAACAAATGCGTTTTTCACTCCACATTTGATTGATATTCTGAGCGAGAGCTCCCTGAACCAATTCTGGAGAGGTATTACTCCTGCCAGAACTTCAAGATTCATATTATGCGTTGAGTGCATACAGTCAGGTGCAATACACAGACAACGAAATTGAATTCGTTCCCATTTTATAAGGTTATTTCTTCCCCAATTGCCAGAACATTTTGCAATCTTTTGAGGTGACTTTTGTTATCTTACAGTGCACTTTTGGAGATGAAAGTTTCCTTTTTGAGGATCCGGGTGCGTTTGCCACTGTTGAATCACCTTCATCAGATGAGTCAGAGTCCGATTCTTCAGCTGACAAAATCGAAAATTGGTTTTCATCTTGAGCGGCTGCTAAGTCTGCTTGGAGCGTCCAGTAATGGAACGCTGAACGTTATCGGATTGTCTTTTGTACCTTTGGAACTTTTGCAAAGGGTGAGGATTCTCACCACAGTAGACCCACCTGCATAGCTTGTGTGGAAGAATTCTCTTTGTGATTTTCACCACACTGGCCGCAACGAAATTTGTTGCCGCAATGACTGGCCGAATGTCCCAGTCTATTAAAGCTCTTTTGTGAATCGAGATACTAGGATATTTACGCAGCAATTCTCTCGAAATGTCGTTTTTTTTTTGTCGTTTTCAATGGTTTATATTTGGGCCGAAAAAAGACAACCCATGGTCCCTTTGAAAACAGATGGTAGTGCTTGGTGCGTGTTACCTTGGCTCCAGGAGAGGTCATAATTATGCACACACACACATACACAGTCGCAAAAAAACCTACGCCAATCAATTAAATTAAATGCTTACAAAAATAAGTTGTGAAAAAGAAAATATATATTTGGAAAAAGAACACATCCGTAGTGGTGACAATTAGGCCTACCACCCTAATTGACACACGCTGCTGCGAGGCAAAATTTCACAACAGTAGGTGTTCACTTGGCTTGAAGAGCTATAGGGTGTCCCAGTAAGTCTAAGTACAATTTGTAAATAACAATACGAGCTCGGTTTCAAAGGTAATTGAGTTTTTATAGCATTTTTATGTTCTCTACAATATTTTTCTATAGTTCAACGTAACATTTCCGAGATCCATTTAATCGTACGCCAAAGAGCTTACTTTTGATCTACCACTGCTCATTAGCTTCAGCACAGACTGTTTGCCAATGATGTTTGATACTTTTCTCCAGTCTCTTTCAAAAGTTTTGATGAAATTCGCTGCCTTAACATTTTTGCGCAAATATGCCTTTGTCAGAGCCCAAAAAGTTGCAATTAGTCTTGCCTGGAGACAGTTTGTAGGATTCATCTCCTTGGGTACGAATTCGACTCCGTTGGCTTTGTACCAGGCTACCGTATCCCTTGGTAATGCACTGATGCCAAATCAGGCCAAAACAGTTCTGGATTATTCTGTTCCCGGAACATGGGGAGCAGGTGCCGCTTCAAGCATTCCCGAACGTAAACATCAGCAATCATCGTATCGGTTGTTACAAACGGATTGGAAAGCATTCCACACTTCCAAATTGCTTGCCAAACCATTGCTTTTTTACATAATATTCCGGTCAAAATTGACATATCGGCATCGTCAATAGTTTGGCCAACACGGTCCGTGTTGAACTGGTCAAACGGGAGCGTCTTAAAATCAAATTTCACGTAGGATTCATCATCCATAATCCATAATGCTTATTGTATAATTTACGGGCCCTTGGTTTGACAGATGCGGCTTGTTTTTCACTTCGTTTTGGCTTCTTCTGCTTCGTGAAAGTCCTCAGTCAATTTTGTGGCTTTGCTCGGTCGACGTTACTCTTCGAAGTTCCCAGCTTTTTTCCCACATCTCTAACGGAAGTACCCTTTTTTGACCATTTGCACGTAAGGGTTCAAAAATTGATTTATTAAAATAGTGCATTTATTCAAAAATGTATAACTTTTGAACGCAAATGAGAGGTAATTAGGAATTGGTGGTTGGGGGCGACCCCGGCGCAGAGGTTAACATCCATACCTCTCACGCCAAAGTCACGAGTTCAAATCTCACCCCCGAACAAGTTACGAACATACCTAAAAGGTATTTGAGTGACTACGACGGTAGATGAACCAGTACAGGGTTGAAAATCTAATCAAGGAACTAATAAAAAAAATTGGTGGTAGAGGTCTGAAAATCCCAAATATCCCGATCACGTGGCTTATAGCTCTCAAAAGGCTAAATTAACTTATACAAATGACTTTAGATAATGGAAAAGCCTGGTAGGGTAGTATGTATGAATGTTAAACATACCACCCATTGTTGCAAGGCACAGCTATTAGACAGTGGTCTGTCCTCTACGAATGACTCGATCAGTTTCGACATCTGCCCATGATCAATTTAACACTGTATGAAGGGCTAAACACGGATGGGCGGACTCGTAAGCAGAGAGCAGTTACTCGTAATCCGCGGGGATAGGAGTATCTCTTTCCAGTGATAAAATCCTGCAACCCAATGTTGAACAAGCCATCATACGTGGGGACATCCCAATGAATGGGGAGAAGAGCCTACCTTCAATTCACGAAATGTTAATGATAGGGGGTTGGAAATTCCACTCTTTTAATATAGTTGTATTATATATATAGTTGTATTAAAAATTTAATACGGTATTTTTTATATTGTAATATTTTTTTTCCTTTACTGGTCCAACTACTTACCTGTCGACCTTCATTTAATACATAAATAATTCCGCTAAACTTCCGTGTGATTGATTTAGTTGCGCCCTCGGACTTCTTGGAAACCGTTGACTGGAATGCAATAGCTGCTCGCAATGATATCGATGAGTCGGCGGAAATGTTCTGTTCCGTTTCAACCGATTGGTTTGTTAATAACTTCCCAAGAATAAAGTCACCAATTTCACCCGCATAGAGTAGTTTCCATTTAGGGGAATCAAAACGTTAACGTAACAGTTGCCAACGGAAATTACGGTATCATCGATTGCCTAGCAATAAAAGAAGTTATCAACAAGCCAGCAATGCGTACCGAGTTTTGAATGCCACGCCATATAAATCTTACGTTTTTCGAGTGAAAATGAGTCTGAGATTAAACCCTCGTACTTTTTCGAAGTTTGTAAATACCAAAAGGAAAAGTGCAACGATTCCAACGATCGTTTGTTTAAACGAAGCGATTGCAGCGTCTGCAACAGAATCTAATCAGTTGTTTGCTGAGCGTTTGCGTCCGTATTTGCAACGAACCCTGTTTCAATATTTGAAATCGAAGGAGTTACACGTGATGGTCCCGTTGATTTTGTTGACTTTGAAGTTTTCGATGTAAATCCAAAAATGGTCTTAATGCTTGCAAAATGGTTGAAACGTTTGTTTGTTCCAGGGCCTCCCTAATAAATTTCGTATGGTTATTTTTCTTAACGATCTATTTGGGGTATCATCCAAACCATTAAAGAAATGGGTGGAGGATTTGTGATATCGTTCGTTTAAGGTAATTTTTTATCAGGGCTGGTTTGCTTGCAGTTATAATATGTGTATTGCCGTTTTATCACAACCATCGTTAACTACAACAAGCAAAGATTTCTCGTATCTGGAAGCAATCGTTTATGACACCTGTATTTTAACGAGGGGATCGCCACAATGCTATTAACTATTGAGGTAAAGGATGACTAAAAGTGAATTGGCACGCACAAAAAGATCTGTTTTCCGTCGTTCAATAAGCTCAATAAGTCCATTAATGGTTGCTTTACAGTACTTTCATTAAAACATCAAAGTTACAGCATTAGATGGTTACATTCTACCAGCTCGAACGAAATCTCGAACCTTCCTTTTGATGGAGCCCATTAGTGCCCGCACAGTTTGCCCGCATTTGCTAGATGTCCTTTACTGCCCCATCGCATCGTTTGAATCGCTGCTTTGAAATTGCCCAGTATTTTTCGATTGGTCGGAATTCCGGGCAATTCGGGGGACAGGCTTGGGGACAAAATCGATCTTGTAAGCAGCCTACCACTCAAGAACCACCTCGGAGTAAATCGGGCCAAAAGATGGTTATGCCCCTATGCTTGCCGATGAACGGCAATAAACGCTTTTTCAGGCCTTCTTCGATGTAAACTTGGGGTGTCATCGTCGAGGATGTGACGAATAGTTCCGTTTTCAAGCCACAACTGTAAATCACTTGCCAAATCATGGCCTTCTTCGCGAACTTTTCGGCAAACACGAACTTGAATCTTCCCGGCACATCCCCACGTCCAGTCGCGATGTAAACATTGGACCGGGAAGCTGCTTAAAATCGAATTTTGATTTATGTTCTGTCATCGATCAAAGTGCAGCCCTTGTGTTTCGTCAAAACACGGTCGTACAAGAGCCTTGCACGCTTTTTGGTCACGGAATTCTTCATCATGTGCCGGTTTAGATGTTTACTGGCTTTGTACTACTTGTATCCTTCCCTGGCAAGAATGTTCCGCACCGATTGAAAGTTGGCGTTGTACCTTCTGGCCACATCTCGGATCGAAAGGCCAGGGCAGGCTTTAATGCATCTCAACACCTTGCTGCGCAGTATTTTCGTAAGTCCGCTGATTCCTTTCCACACTCAGGGTATCCTTGTAGGTTATGAGCACTCGACAACCTGTTGTTTTTGGCATCTTCAACACTTTAGCCAGCTTGGACCACTCCGGATTTTCCAGGTGTTTGTGCACAATATTTTTCCTTCTTTCGAGTTCCATTTGACGTTATTTCTGAACGCGATCGACTACTTAGCGTTGGATATATGTCAGGTAATAACGTTTCACCGTATAGAAAATAAAATTTTGTTTGACTACTACGTTGATGGCAACACTCTTGGTAGAGTTACCAGTGTGACTGATCTGGGTGTTCAACTAGATTCAAAAATGACTTTCGAACTACACCGTTCTTCGAGCAACTCGACTGTTGGGCTTTATTTCCAAGGTAGTGAAGGTTTTTTCGAACCCACACTGCTGGGAATCATTGTACTGTGCACTTGTCCGTCCAATTTTGGAAAACGCGTCGGTGGTGGGCAGCCTTACCAGGCCACGTGTTTTGTCAGAATCGAACGAGTTCAGAAGCGGTTTATTATTTTGGTTCTGAAAAACTTGTCGTGGCAAGAACCTGGCGACTTACCAGCGTATCCTAATAGATGCCGACTACTAGGTTTGGATACGCTGGAACGACGTCGAATAATACAGCAGTCGTTGTTTATTGCTAAACTGTTATTTTTATGTTGAACTTTCGTGTTCCGAACAGAATTACGGTGTTTGGATACAATGAACCAACTTCAGAAACCGATGCGTTTACTGTAGTCGAAGAGCTTTTTGAATTTAAAGAGCCATCTGGACGTTTCGTGAATCAGATAATAACTGTGATGAACTAGTTTTAATACATACGTGGTTTGATTAGTTCAGATGAATTGTACATTGTACATATGCAAATATAAATACAAATACAATTTGAAGCAATTGAAGTCTCCCACGCGCAGTGCATGATTTGCAAAAATGGCCTTTTTCCCATGTCCCACTATGTAAAAAGTCACTGCTTTTCCATCAAATTTAATTTCTTATTTATTTATTTATTTTTATTCCAGTTTTTGTACTTCTTTCCCACATTTTTCTCATCTGAATCTTCATCTTAAATTTTGCTCTTTTCATTGTTGTATACTTCTTTTAATGCTCTTTTATTTTTTTCTATTTTCAAAACTGATTTTGTTCCATGTTCTGACAATTTTGGATTTTTTTACTCTAGCGATTTTGTTCAAGTAATACTAGGTCGGTCCTTTTTCTTCTTTTTATAATTTATATTTTAAGGTTACTTTAATGGGTGGTTTTTATCCCTACGTAAAAACTCTAATTCTCGTATTTATTATTTTACCATCTAGTAAAACTCCATTGAGTATATTGTTAACTGGTAGTTAACTTCAAATTGTCCATCCTTGTTCCACCTTATTCAACATAAAATTCCTTACTTGTTCCCCGTTGTGTTCAAAATATGTATCAATAATATCTGACATTGTTCTGCATTCTGTTTCTCCTATTTTTCCTTCTTTCCATGTCAATAGGGGATTCTGCATCAGTCTGTTGTGGATACTTGCATTATCTGCTCGACTAACTTCTTCATCGGTTTCGTTATCAATTGACGTGCAAGGTTGTAATACTTTTTTAATAATTTATTTTTATTTTATTATTTTTTCCTTGTGAACACCTGTTGTGGCAATTTGGAGCAACTTGTTATGTTAATTTGCACCTGTTCTTCCAATTTGCCCTTTATTATTATTAAATTTATTTGAAGCATTGCCTAAATTCGTGGATATGATTCCAATTTGCACGATGCATTCGATTTTTCCTTTATCCCCAAAAAAATTTCAGAGTACCAAAAAACAAATTTACTTTTCCTTTTCAAATAACCTCTGCTTTACCTCCTGCTAGAAAGATGTTTACTGTACAATGTAAAAAATTGCTTGGTTTTTGTTTATATAACTATCTGAAAACGCGTGGTAGGATAGTCATCAAAAAGCATTTTTGAAAAAAAATAGCTTGGAAACGATAATCCAAAAAAAGTCTAAACTTTCAAGAAAAAATATAAAATTTAGAGGCATTTTTGTCCCGACACCATGAAAATTGATAACCTTTTATTTGCGTTTTTTAATTTCTAATATCGACTAGTAGTCCAAAAGTTATAATTGGTTTAAAAAATGCATTTATTTTATAAGTAAATTTTTTGAACCACCCTAACGCAAATATGGTCACCCTTATGACGAAATACTAATACGAGTCTTATATTTTTGGACAAGAAAAAAAATTCTATTTCTCATTCATATTTCATTTCATATTTCTTCAATCATATTTCTTTTTTCTATGGAATTGCCGAATTAAGGTGTTCCCCTTTGGCCTTTGAGACCGGCTGCAAGTGCTTTGGCATGCTCTTCACTAGGTTATTTGGATTTTGTGGATCTAGCTCTTCTCAAGCGCGCTTCAAAATAGTCATTTTTATTGGTAACACCAGTTTTGTCAACCCTGGCATCGAGAATCGCTCACAAATTTTCGATGGGACTTAGGCTTTGTGGAGGCCATTCCAGCGGTTTGATTTGAAAAGAAAGTAAGATAGACTTGGTCTTCATGGCAATGCTTTGAGCCGTTGTGCTGCTGAAATATGTACTGCTCTAGATCAGTGAAACCTCCAGATCTTTGCGCAGAATTTCATTATTGCTTCGATTTTCTCGCGGCTTCCCGCTCAACCCCACGTAAAACACCCCAAGACCATCACATTTTGCCCTCAATGCTTCACCGTTCCTTGGATGTGGCACTCCTGAAGCTCCTCACCCGATTTGCAGCACACACGTACCCACGCTTTCGGTTAAACACCTTCAATTTTGATTCGTCCGTCCAGAGAACCGTTTTTAGAACTAGGGGCTGGTCAGCATGCTCCGTAGCTAAACTTAAGTTGTTTGGCTTTGTTTGCATTACTGATGAATTGACTCTTCCAGCAACGTTGCTATTCAGAGGTTGAAAGCAAACGGAACCTTAACCGGAACCTGATAGCTGCAGGGTTTCTGGGATTTCGCGGACAGTTATTTTCAGTTTCTTCTTGACTTTGCGCATGATCTTGGTGGTCGTTCTGGCATTAGTTTTGCGCCTCCTGCCTCTGTTCCACCACTGATCCGAACAGTTTTAATTTCAGAAGAATTTTCCATTCGCTTTCTAGCTGATACTGTACTTCCTAGCCACTACCCGGTTAGATTTACCGTTTGCACATCACGAACCACACATTTTCGGATACACAAGGACATATCTCTCGAAATTGCTGCGTTTTCCATTTTTTTTTTAACTGAATCATATGCGATCACGTATAAAAATGCACCAGTCCAAAAGAAAATAAAAGCAACTTTGACGTCCCCTTCTCACTGCTTGTCATGCACAGGACTTGGTGTAGAAGATCGCTGCTCACCTCCTTCCCCTTTCTGGGGAACGGGAAACAGCCGGTCCCGTGCCAGTCATTGCCGTCGAGCGCCAAGTACGCCTTGTCGTCCGTCATCACAACCACGTTGCGTTTTTCAGGGAAGACATCTTTGACGAGCACCTTCAGACGCTGCTTTTGAGAATAGACTTGCTTCCGACATGGTCGCTTCCTCATGACAATGTTTATGTAAGCCAATTACTTTTCTGCAACAATTTTCTGCATTTATCGTCGCAGCCAGGTGAAGTTGGTTTCTTTTTCAAGGGTATACTTGGAACGTTCCTTTTTTGTGTTTCCAATGAGCTTTTGTAAATCAGATCAGATTCCTTGAATCGTTATTCTTCTAACAGTGGAAGCGTATCGACGGGTTCAGTACCAATTGTTACAATCGATGTTACTTATGAGGTCGAATGGTACGGGAGATGTTTCTGAAGGTTGAGAGCCACACTTGATTGCAATAATGATTGGTAAGTGATCGCTACCATAAGGATCATTGATGGCTTTCCACCGACAGTCCGATGCATGCGATCTTGAACAGAAAGATAGATTAACGCTGATTTCTTAAGAAGGAGTTTTAGGTATGCGTGCCGCTTCAGGAGTGTTGCACACCAAGTATTTTTTGGCAAATTTGTCGACCTTCTTCTTTCGGAACTTTTCCGGAACATCCAAGTGGGACTTGCCAACGAAAAACTCCACGCTAGCGATCTGCTTGGCGTCCTGTATGTGTCGTCTCGTACGATACATATCGGCTGCACCAACCATTCGCGATACAGCTTCCAGGCGCGGTATTTGGCCACCGTATTATGATTGTTATTTTTGTATTCTCCTATTCGCCTTAAGAAGGAAATAATTCAAGGAGTGAACAGTATTTTTTTTGCTAGAACAAAGATATGAAAAGAAAGTACTGATAGTTCCGGTAGAGTACGGCAGGCTGTAAAAATCGAATAGATGTTGTTTGAAATCCTGCATTGGGTATCGTGGTAAAAGATTGTGTGCTTGCTTCGAAATACTGCCTCACACAGCCCTCCACTAAATTTCTAACTTTTTCTATTCAAATGGAAATGGAACTTATTCTATTCAAATTTAAATGGAACTATGAATATTTTCTCTTCACATCTTTGTTCCAACAAAAAATTGCTGTCCACTCCTGGAGCCTCATGGTGATGAGAAATTATTTCCTTCTTAAACAACATCATCACCGTATTCTGTTTATCGGTTCGGTTAGGCGCCTTTCTTACCTTGAAGACATACTGTCCGTGCCGCTTCATTGTTTGCTGGACGAACCAGACGGAAGAATTGATCTTTTTGGACACGTCCCGAATCGAATGGTTCGGATTGCGCTTGAAGTGAAGGAGGTGAGGTGAGGGATTACCTTCCTTGCGGGGTCGGTCGTCTTCGCTTTTCTTCCGCTGCCAGCTCTCCACTTGGTCGTCTGGGTCTCCTAGAACGATTTTACCACACCGGACACAGTTGAATTGTTCCCAATAAATTGTTTCCCAACTGTTTCGCGATCCACCTGTGGGACTGTCCTAGATTTTCCACGACCGCCCTCATAATTTTTTTTAAGCACTTCTTGTTTGGAAGCCATCTCGATAACCACTCGACAGATTTTGACGAAATTTTGCATATGTAAACATTACTATTTTACACTCTTAACTAGTTTTACCCTAAATTTCGTCAATTTTTACCCATGCAATAACAACAATAATTTTTTGCAATAGAAGTATATCGTAAACTATTGAATAAATCAAATTCAATTATCAAAACATGACCTTGACCATCTTCTAGTCTTAATGCAACGTTGATATGTTTGTGATTTTGACATCTTCATGACAATGTGGCATTGCTCGGCGGATTGACGCTGATCTTGAAACTGTTTATTTAAAAGATATTCCTCTGATCTCAACGCCCTGCTTTTATTGCTAACACGTTTATTTATCCGCATTACAATCATCAACAAACGCCCATGTGTGTTTAAATATGTGCAAGTATTAGCAAATTATTTGATTTAAAACCAGTGACCATTCAATGCAGCTTTGGGGCTATTCACAATCCACGTCCAAAGAAATTTGATGCTATTTAACTTGTTTCTCTCACATCGCCTTTTTTTAACCCTCTCTGGAAAATTTGTTTAACATAGGGGTAATGATGACTTCAGCAATGTTGACTATTCTCTACAACCAATTTTTAAACCCCTTTTAATATATATTCTTCCATCAAATCATTTTACTGAATACATTTATATGATCTGATGGTTATTAAGCTTTAATTTGATTAGAATTTAAATAGAAAGCCATTTCGTTGAGCCATACTTTTCTCCAAATATTTAAACCTCATAACTTTTTTCATACGTAGATCAAATGGAACGATAGTTAAATGAAAAAGGCGCTTTGAACAATAGTTGCACTCACTTTAGAAGTTTGGCGCTTCATAAAAACATGTTCAATCCGTTCCGGATAATGCTATCGATTGTAATAGATAGAATATCACGGAACACATAAATGTAAACAAACAAAAATGCACATCTGATTTCACATCTTAACGACGCTATGAAAATATTTATAAAAAGGTGGATGGTTTAGCTTGCCTAGAATAGATTGTAATGATCTAAAGGAAATGTCTATTTCTAGATTCTGTAAAATAAGCATAAGCATATCTCTTTAAGATATAGGGTGCGGCAGAAAATAATGCGAAAATCTGTTCTATTTTCGAGTGCAGTTATCTTTATCAGTTATCCTTTTAAAAAAAATTATTCAATGTGTCCTCCATTTTTATTAATAACATCCTCGAGCCGACGCCAGAAGCCAGAGCATGCCTTTCGGACGTAGTCCTCCGACATTGACTGCCATGTGCGTGTTATGGTTGACTTCAGGGTTTTCACACTAGGGTGTGATGTTTTGCAGGCTCGTGCTTCAACATATGCCCAAATTGAATAATCCAACGGATTAAGATCTGGACTGCTAGGGGGCCACAAATCCTTCGGCCAAAACTTCATGTTATCTTTCAACCATTGTTGGGTTCGATTGGACGTGTGACACGGCGCTCCATCCTGCTGTAGGACAACGTTTTGGTCCTCGGAGAAGTTGGCCTTCACCCAGGGAAGCACTTGGTCCTTTAAAATACCGATATACACTTCGGTATTGATTTTAACTCCAGCATCAATGAAAACAGGCGGCATTTTCAAACCGTTGGACGCCACCAAGCCAAACATCATGACACCAGCCGCATCTCCATTTTCTGCGGTGAAATGAACCGGTCCGTGCGGCTGTTGGCCACAGCATCGATGCTGAAAAGCTTTTCGTCAGAGAATAGGATTATCATTTTTTCCTTCTTCAACAAGGAAAGCAATCTCTTGGAACGAGTCACTCGTAGTTCCTTGACCCGGTCCGTAATCAAGTGGCGTTTCACTCTGGCTCTGGAAGATGCATGCAGGTCTTCTTTGATGATTCCCCGCATGGATTTCTCCGAAATATTGGCTTCCTTTGCAAGTTTTCTTATGGAACGCACCGGGTTGCGAGCATTTTTTGCACGGACCGATTTGATCACGTTCGGCGTGCGTGCAAAGCGCGGACGTCCGCTTCCCGGCTTCCGCTGCTTAGGACCATCCTGCCGGGACTTTTTTATGCGGTAAACTGTTGCCAAATGGCACCCTACCACCTTGGCAATCTCTTTCGGATTCTTCTGGGCGAGCAACAAACTGGTGATCACTTCTTTCGCGAACATTTTGACGAATTTGCAATAAAACAAATAGAATGTTTGGATGCAGCACTTGAAAGTAAACATAAACAAATGCACTTTCGACAGAAATTAGTCACTAGCTACACGAATTAACCCAATACTCAAAAAATAAGAAGAATGACTAGTAATTTCCATTTAATTCCAACTACCTTTATTGCTTATCTTGACAGATACGCGTATTTCGTCTACAATGTGCAGACTTCTTCAGTGTCGTGTACTAATACACGTACAGTACACGACACTGAAGAAGTCTGCACATTGTAGACGAAATACGCGTATCTGTCAAGATAAGCAATAAAGGTAGTTGGAATTAAATGGAAATTACTAATCATTCTTCTTATTTTCTAGTAACAGGTATTCCACTAAACAGCTCACACTCTCCATAATTCCAATACTCAAGTTTAAACATTTTCGCATTATTTTCTGCCGCACCCTGTACATCATGCAAAAGACAGTACATCCCAAATTTCGATAACCTGAAACCAATGTATATGCAATAATATACTCTCATATCATAACAACAAAAAAGCTAAAAAATGTATTTTGCCTCTATTTCCCGTAATGTCCTTCCATGTTATTAGGATGGATCTAAGGCAAGGATGATCCCAAAGCTCGCTTCAACTACGAACCTAATGTGAAAAGTAAAATTCTCAATGTGACCACCAGGCACAGAATCCTCTGCAGCATGATGATGTATGATGCATAAATGCGAAGCTGAAAAACTCAACAGATGGCGCTAGTTTTTTAAGCGACGATGATTTGTAGTGTAAAATGTTCAATGTGTTATGTCTGTGTCTGTCAATGTGTCAATGTGTTTGTCTGTGATATAAATGTTAGTAAATAAATGGAGATGAGTTATTATAAAAATATAAACATTTTCATAAAAAAAAACTCGCGTTGTTACGCTCTTTGATGATAATTGTTGATGCGCTGATCGAAAATTATGCATTTTTTTTACACTTCAACCTCTACAACTTTTTTTATACAATAACCAGCAACTATCTTGAAACTTCAAAATATGCATAATTCTTTGCCCTAAAAGTCGTCTCAATAAAGTATTCAAACTTAAATTGAAACAAAAATGTTACAGCCAAAAAATTGTTTTTTTTTTTAAGTCCCACCCTAAGGAAAGTTAGAAAAGCTGTTATAAAACGACACGTAGATGAGAAAGAAGTTGAGTTTCTTCAGCAACGTTTCATTAAGTTTAAATATCCACAATTCTGTAGAAGCCAACAATCCTCTAAATCATAAAAATAAAAAGTTAATTTTTTTCTTTTATTAAAACTTTGCATTTGCATTGTCGGGGTCCATATTTTGGAGGTTGAATATACAAGTAATAAGCAGAAATATTTTTCAGTGTGAATTCAAACTATACTCTAGAAATACAAGAAATTAAAAAAAACTAATAGATTTCATTTAAGGAATTGAACCAGGACAAAGTCACCGGATTGTCATTTGGCAATCACCCACCACATTCCTGTGTATTTTTTGAATAATTTTTAGTGTCATTACTGCTGATTTTCTATTTTAACCTTTTATAAGAATACCATTTTCGGAACATGATTCCGGATATCCGGTATTTTCGGAGATGGATGATGCCAATCGGTCATATTAGACAATTTTGAGAAACCGTTTGAGTTTTTGAATCCAAAACTGTGAAAATATTCCAAATCGGTTCGATATTTCCATAGTTATGGTCATTTTAGTTCCGTGGGTAAAAACGTTTCCACTCGGCCCCTTGGGGGTGTTTTTTTTTTTGTTGGACACACAACGGATATCTAGCATTGATTCAAGCGATGACCTGAGAAGAATCGTCCACAAACTGAAAGTCTCTCTTATTAACAAACCTAGCCCTAACCGATCCCTTTACAGATCAAACAGTTTCAAGATTTTAAAATGGTTTGCGTAACAACATTCTTGGAAGGTCGGCTTCCTCAACTTTTCATAGAAAAGAGTGTTAAAATCAATGCCAATTACTATCTCAACAATGTTATGAAAGGACATTTTATGAAACATGCATCAACCATTTTTGCATGGCGCAAATGGCTACCTACACTGAACCCAAACATCCTCCTTTAATCGAATGAATCCTCCGTCGGTTTATATCGACGCATGGAAATCGCATTTTCGAATGATAGATGCAAGCGAACGACGATTTTCTAGAAACCAGATGATTTTCCTTCGAATATTGAACAACTAATAATACGCGAAGCGAATTGACCTCCCGTTCAAATTCAAATGCATGCTCTATGAAAAATCGTCATCCCCAAGTGGAATGCGTATTGCATTGGAAAAGCCTTATAACGCAAATCATTTGAAATGAGGATAAAAAACATTTCATTATACATCATTCGGTAAAAACCTATCAATCGCTATCAGAACTGGTACCATCACGAATAAAGTATGGATCGCTACAAAAGAAGTTATGAAGAAATATCTCCTGACTCCTCCAAATATTGGCCTCCGAAGCCATCCATGATCAACGGTAGTGGGAGTGAAATTTTAAACAAATTAATGCCGTCGAATTTCTCTCAAACCATACCTAAATGGCTGATGATGTACACAATAAGAAACAAACATCATATTGAATATAGATTACTGTCATACGGAACATGGATGATCGTCATACGAACCTAACCATAAGACAATCATCCGATTTCCGAATGCTTTTCGGTAAAGGGCGCCAGCGATTTACGTTTTTAGAAGATCTTGGGATGATGTTTCGGTTCAGTGTAGACATACTGCGATGTTCCCTTCAAGTAGCGCACTCGACACTGAAGAAGTATGTAAGTCGCACACGACATATGCTTATCTGTCAAATAATAAGCTTTTTTTAGTGGAATTAAAAGGATGCTCACGTTTGCGAGTTTGCTATTTAAAAAGTAATCATGTGAAGTGTTAAAAACTACGCGCAAAAACTACGCAGGCCTGGTGCAAGAACAATTTGCTGGACTTTATCCCTAAAAATGTATGGCCAGTCTCTTCACCAGACGGACTTTTCCATTTGGGGCATTATGCAAGAAAAGTTTAAGAACCCCAAACCAATGGGCATTGAGAAATTAAAAGCAACTTTGCAGAAAATGTGGAATGAGATGCTTTTCCGAATCAGTTCATGGTAATCATTAAAGCAAAAGGTAGCTGAATTGAAACTAATCTGTCATACTTAAATATGTTAGTAAGAGAACACAAAAAGAACCCATTATAAAAAAAAAATCAATTTCAAGCAATGACGCTTTATTTTTGCATCAATTAACTGAATCAAGCCTGTATAATTAAAGAATGGGTAAAAACATAACAAATGACATAGAAGCAAATCAGTTGTTCAATTTTGTTCGATAGAATTTTTTCTTGATTTCAAAAAAATAATTTAAAAATACGCTGAAAAGCCATAAAATAAAATTTAGCCCAATTATAATGAGGCAGAGGTCAGAAATCGCTTACACCCTTCCCCTTCCATTCGTATGCATTCGTGTAAACTCTACGTGGTGCATGGACGGCCCCTTTGTTACCACGCTTAGAAGGCACCGATGGCACCAATTTCTATATTTATTTATTTTTCATCATTTTCCTCAATACTTTTCGGTTGATCACAGTCTAAATTTAAACGGCATCACCGCTTGTCTATGGTACATCGTCGTGTCTATTATGGAACAAAGTTCGACTTCTCCGCAACTGACGTCGAATATAGCCACTATACCTACTGTCAATTGTTGCTGACGGTGCATGAAACGTATTAGCGTGAGTGTCATCTTCGTTACTGAGCCCTTGAGGAACACATTCCCGTTGCTGCATTCTCACATCATCAATGTTTTATTTTCTAAATTAGATATGTCTGCGTCATAAATGCTGATCGTCTGCGCCAGACTGACAGACATTCGAATGCTGGGAGCAGCAATGTTGACAGCGTAAAAATTAATATTCCCACGGCTGACCGAGTAAAACTGATGCCACCGGGTGGCGTCGAAGGACGTGTGTGTATTTTCGCACTTTTTATGCAGTTATTTAAAGCAGCTTTTGGGGCAAATCTGTCCATCACCGCTAATAGCATTTAAAAAGTATTTTCAGAGCCAACATGAGTGGATAGAAATGTAATTAAATCTAGTTAATGTTCGCTTCGAACATTTTCATTTCTGTCATAAATTGTAATTTTGAGCAAATATTTTGAATGTTTGAAAAATGAATCGCTTGATGTTTGAAGTTGCTAACGATTACTTAGCTTGCTTGCCTTTGCTGTTGAAACAATCACGCTAATCTCAGCACTAATCGCTTTATCCTTGTCATTTTTCCCACAACTTTAACACATGAAACAAACATAGGTGATGCTGATAATGAAATTTTCCCAACTGGCTTTGCCCTAGATGATAACATGACAGGTGAGCAATCATTTTGCCAATAATTTGCATCCGTAAAATAATAAACTTATTCATAGCTCCTCATGAGAAATCATACAATCCGCCTTTTATACTTTTCTACAGTGCATAAAAACCGCTCATGTTTAAATAACTCATCAAGTGCCACTCTTGTTTACTGCCCGTGCTACCAGAATAACAGTTATTATTTACTACCGGCAAGGGATGACTTTCAAAAGATCGTCTGTTTACCGCACTGTCCGCCGTCCACTTTTCATCGAGTTTATTATTTCTTTTGAAAAGTCTCATCATCTCACACCGGTGACGATAGTAAATATTCCTCAGCAGGATAGAAATTGGACCGCGATTCCGAAGAAAATGATGACGATGGTGCTGCCAGCCACCCATTGCGTGGGAAGTGGGAGATTTTGTTTACTAATAAAATCACGAAAATATTTTCGCTTAACACAGTATTTAGTGTATAAAGTCATGTTTTTGATTTCCGCACTCGCGTAAAGAGCCTATGTTTAGAACTCGAGAAACAGGACAGGGTTGACTTTCAAAACTAATCAACCCACACATACACACGGCGGTTACGGTTGAGTGCGGCATTATTGCGACGTCATTGATGATTAAATTTTTAAATGAGGTTTTTCGCACCAGTTCTGTGGTCTATTTCCACCCGGGTGTGGTGGCAGTCCGTTGTGCCCTCGTTCATAACACATTCACATCGTTATGGCGGGATGAATTTTGAGTTTAATTTGATTAGTTTCCAACCAAGTAGAACAGATGTTTAGGTTTTAGGCCAGTAGTGTTTGTTTTTTAATGAGTAAATAAATAATGAAATTGTTATCCGCTTGCCGTTCCTTTGCGCTACTGATGCTGGCGGGGGTACATATTGAATTTACCAAAATACAAACAAATTCAAAACGCCAAATCCAGATTAGCAAACCCCAGTATGATGTTTTCTTATAGCGAATTCGTTTTTGATCCAGTTCCAAACTGGAGCGGGTATCAAAATTGGGTCAGCTTGTTGTGTGTCAAACGTCAGTGTGTATGATTTTCTTTGTAACTCGTATCGGATTGAGGTTTGCACTGACAATAAGTTTGGGTATCGAAGGTTGGAACTGGTTTCAACCTAGGTTCAAAAACGAATTCGATATTACACTCTAAAAAATGTTCACGTCCAATTTACCTGAAAACGTAGGTGGTTTTCGTCCACCCTATTTTTCACGTAACTTTTACCTGAATTGCATGTAGGTGAACAAAATCTAGATTCGATTATTTACCTAACTAGTCAGGTAATTACGACATGATTTCACGTAATTGTTACGTGAATTTCGGGTAAGAGCCATGAATAGAGTAAGGTAAATAAGACATAAGACGTGATTTTCACGTAAATATCACGTGAAATTTTGGTGCGAGCTACCAAAAAACAAGGTAACTTTTACGTGCTCTTCCAATTAGTTTTTAATGTTTTTAACGCAATTTGTACGTGAATTTTAAACGAAAATAATTGACCATTATAGTAGCAGTTAATATTTGCAATTTTATCGAGCATCTACTCATAAAATTACAAATTATTGACTGCTTGAGTAACTTAACGCGATTGTTATAAAACAAACAAACAAACAAAAGTATGAATCTCATTATTACTGACAAAAAAAAAAGCTTAAATTTCGGTCGTCCAAGGTTCTATGTTCAGTACCAGCCACTCATATGCTTGGATGCTCTTTTCTCCATGATGATCGACTATTTTATCCAACAATACGCATGTTTGTAAATCCTCGGCGCGTAATTTCTCTCTGTTGATCCGGTGGTATTTTGCAACTATTTCTGCAAGCTAGAGTTGCTTTGCTTCCGACAACTCGCCAGTCTGGGCTATGGTAATTATGTCCTTACCTTCTTTGGTTTACTGCAACAGATCAGAACAAAAGAAGTGTGCTGCAGTCAAACAGGTTGTAGCTGCTACGGGTTAAAGACGTCTCAGTTGGAGCCAAAGCTAGCTCATCTGAAGCTAACGGCAATGGTCGAGGTAGACGCTCAACAGATCTGTCATTCGCTGAACCAAAGGCCAGAATAGAAGATTGATTGGATGTTTTACTTAATGAATTGATAGAGATAGCTGTAAATACTCACCCACAGCACGAATAGTAGCTGGCAAAGTATTTTCCGACGCTTGCGATTACATCAACTTGCTCGTTGACACCATATTGTTATTTTTATCGTACATGAAAAATGTTATCGTACATGAAAATCGCGTGACTCTCGTATCACGGAAATGTCAAAGTCGCATACACAGTAACACAAACACACTAAAACTATTTATGTGAAAATACGGTCGGTTTTACCTGAGTTTTGGGTGAATATGACGTGTAATGCAGGTCAATATTACTAACGTCACGTAACTCTCGAAGTTATCTAAAAACAGATCAGTCACGTGATAGTTCACATGAATCGGACATGAAAATTATTCACAGTGTAGCTCATTTGCACTGAGTTCTATTCTAAGACAGAACAACAAATAGAAACTTTATATTCGATGCATGCAATTTATGCAAATTTGAAAGAGTTTTCCCCTTATGTCTCTTTTTCTTTTCTTTTTTTTTCTAAATTGCATATTTTATTGCTTTTTTGTTTCAATGCTATGCAATTGTTTTTATTAGATTTATATGGAAATTCTTAATTTACCTATGGAAAATATATGTTAAGCCATAGTTTGATAATTTGATTTTGATATTCAATGGAATATCTTTATAAACTTATTTTTAAATGATGTAGAAGGAGATGTTCGCTCATCACCATGAGACACCAAGTGGAGCGAACATCTCCTTCTACATCATAATAGTTACTCCACGTACGGAGAATACACACATAAGGAGTGTATCGAAAATAAGCTATCCACAAACTTTCTTTCAAATTATGTTGAAGCCGATATTTAATTCATACAAAAAATTGGTCCTTTATTGTACGAGGTTAAACTTGAACATAATGAAGACCGGATGAAATTTAAGTTATTCCTTCACGAATTTTCGAACTTTGGATCGAATGCTCTTCATCAAGTTCCGGACAAGTGTTGCATCGCATTTTTTGGACGCTTGAGCCCAAATTTTTTTGAACTCCTGCATGTTCCCAGCTGCCTTACCAGTCTTCTTGAAGACCCTCTTCACGATTGCCCAGTAACGTTCGATGGGTCGAAGCTGAGGGCAATTTGGTGGATTGATATTTTTCTCAACGAAATCTATACCCTTTTCCGCAAGCCAATTGAGAGTGGTTTTGGCATAGTGAGCCGACGCTTCGACCAATTCCGGCCAAAACAGTGGAGATCGAACTATCCGCTTCTTATATAAAGGCTCACATCTCTCCCCAACGACGGCAGTAAAGTATTGTGGACCTGGAAGGGTTTTTGAGTCCTCCTTTACATAGGTCTCATCGTCCATCAAAACGCATGCATCCGGACGCTGCAAAAGACGCGAATACAATTTCCGGGCCCTTGTTGCTGCTCGCTTCTTCTGTTCTGCACTTTGTTTCGAGATTTTCTGCTTCTTGTAGGTCTTCAGGTGGTTTCGCCTCTTGATACGCTGGATCATTCCGACACTCGTTCCTGCTTTTTTGGCCAAGTCACGTATTGACATTGATTTGTTCTTCATGATTAGAGATACCACTTTCTGCTCCAGTTTCGGGTTGGAAGAACCGGGTTTTCTGCCTCTTCCTGGTAGCTCATCCAAAGAATAGTGTTCCCCAAACTTATTAA
Source organism: Aedes koreicus (assembly GCA_024533555.2). Taxonomy (NCBI): domain Eukaryota; kingdom Metazoa; phylum Arthropoda; class Insecta; order Diptera; family Culicidae; genus Aedes; species Aedes koreicus. Next base: position 89,355 of record JAHHFK020001461.1, read on the forward strand.
TGATGGTTTTAACACTCGCATGATGAATTCCAAACCACTTCGCCAATTTTCGCATAGTAATACCCTTCTCGCTTAGCCATGTGTCCAGAACCTTAATTTTCACTTCCTTTTGAATACGCGACATTTTGAAAACGCAGAATTTGAACCGCACAAACAAGTAAACAAAAGAAAGCTGACAGTCAAACGCACAGCATACAGTGTTCAGAGCATAAAAAACCATCACAAATACATGCGTACAACGCAAAAGTATGTGGATAGCTTATATTCGATACACTCCTTAACTATTAAAAGTATGTTATTTTTAAATGTTTTAATGCCATTTTGTTTTATTTTTTAATGCTTGAAAATCGTTGAATATAAAAAAGTTTAAAGTAAGTTACAAGTGATTTTATTTCTATCAAAGTATTCTAATTTCTCTGTTGTTATCACTTCTGTTTTTAGTTATACTGGACATTTTTAGATTTAAATTTTTAATCATTTTATGGGTCGTTAATATTTTATTGGATCATTGTTACAAGCTTTAACTTTTACTTTGCCATGCGGGGTACGATTTTCAATAAATCCAACCAGTTCATCTGTTACGCTGATGACGTGGATTGTTTCGAAATATCGGTCCAGATAATTGCTGAGCATTAAATATTGGGTTCAAGGGGAATATGGCGAGGAGTATCTGTTGGCAGGTGAAACCGAGCGTGAGCTCGCACAGGCCGCACTGTGAAAATCGACAGAGATGAGTTTGAAAGTTGGGGAATAAATGTGTTTACCAAGGATCATTGGTGGCGTCGGATAACAACTGCAGCAGAGAAATTCGGAGAAGCTTTACTATAAGAAGTTTGACCACGGACTCCGCAAGATCCTGAGGTCTGGTAAACTATGATGACGTGAACAATGCTCAAGAATGGCTTGCAAGCACTTGACATTTTTGAACGACGAGTGCCCAGGACCATCTTTGGTGGTGTTTGTGAAAACGGCGTATAGAGGAGAACAATAAAGCTGGCTAATCTATGGCAAACACAGTTTCCTGAACGTCACTCAAGCTGAAGTGTTACAATGGGTGGGACATGTTGTTAGAATGCCGGACAACAATCTCGCAAAATGGTGTTTGCTTCGAATCGGTCCGGGCCAAGATGCATAGTTGCGCAGCGAGCAAGATAGTTAGACCAAGTGGAGCACGATCTTGGATGTGTGGGGCACTGGAGGAACTGGAGACAAGCAGCCCTCAATCGAGTTTCATGGCGAAACACAGTAGGATAATTTGGACAAGTTAAGGAAGAAACAGATTATTCGTTAAACAAGCTAAGTTAAAAACATGTAATCATGCACTATGATCAAAAAGTACCGGGAGTGTGTAATTTAAATAAACCACTCTCAACCGATCCGGATATTTTTTTTCTCAAGTTGGTACACCTTTATCTGATAGTTGTCAAAAATTCAGCATGATCAAAACATTAGAGTTTATTTGGCAGCTGTTTATATCAGACAGTTGTTGGTGGATACCGTACATAATATTTTAGAGAAAAGTGCGTTATTAATTTTGTGTTTTCAACAAAATGTCTTATGCGGAATCGTTAAAAATGTTGCAGAAAGCCTTTGAGGAATCTGATCTTTCAAAAATTTGAACAAACAAATGATATAGACAGTTCAAAAGTGGTCGTGAGGTGGTCGAAGACTTGCTACGTTCAGGACACCATTCAATATCGAAAACCGACGAAAACGTGGAAATTATCAAGAAAACTTTGTTTGAAAATCGTCATGAGAGCCTTAGAGAGATGGTTAGTGCTTAAATCTATATAAAACATTAGGTTGTTGTGATTTTGGTGGTACGGGGTGGGAAAAGGGATGAATTTGGGAGGAGAGAAAAGAAGGGGGGAAAGAGTGGAAGTGGGGGGGTTTTTAGGGGGGGGGGGAGGAAAAAGAGGGGGGGGGGGGGGGGAAAGGGTGATACGGTCAAAATTTGGTCAAGGGAAAACGCGTGTAAATCGGTGAAATCGTTTATTTAAAAAATCAAATTAAATTTCTTTTTCAAGTTCAATTAGTATAAAATTCAGGAAAAACATTCAGTTAGGCTTCCACTTTTCCAAATCCGAATTGCCGGGCCTTACGCTTGACCCCTGCCATCAGATTTTGTACAGCCACCTTGTCCACCTTCTTCGCCGCAGAAAGCCAGTTTGCCTTGAACTGCTGCTCGTCCTTAGCAGTTTTTTTGGTCTTCTTTAGGTTCCGCTTGACAATAGCCCAGTATTTCTCAATTGGGCGGAGCTCTGGCGTGTTGGGAGGGTTCTTGTCCTTGGGAACCACCTGCACGTTGTTGGCGGCGTACCACTCCATGGCCTTTTTACCTTAATGGCAAGATGCCAAATCCGGCCAAAACAGTACGGAACAACCGTGTTTCTTCAGGAAAGGCAGCAGACGTTTATTCAAACACTCTTTCACGTAAATTGCTTGGTTGACAGTCCCGGAAGCTATGAAAATGCTGCTTTTCAAGCCACAGGTACAGATGGCTTGCCAAACCAGATATTTCTTTGCCAACTTTGACAGTTTCGTGTGCTTGAAAATATCTGCTACCTTTCCCCTTCCTTTTGCCGTATAAAACTCCTGTCCCGGAAGCTGCTTGTAGTCGGCTTTGACGTAGGTTTCGTCGTCCATTACCACGCAGTCAAACTTCGTCAGCATCGTCGTGTACAGCCTCCGGGATCGCGCTTTGGCCGTCGTATTTTGTTTATCATCGCGATTTGGAGTCACTACCTTCTTGTAAGTCGATAGTCCGGCTCGTTTTTTGGCTCGATGCACGGTTGTAGACGATACACCCAGCTTATTTGCGGCATCTCGGAGAGATAGGTTAGGGTTTCGCTTGAAACTACCGGCAACTCTCTTTGTCGTCTCAGCGGCTTCCGGTTTTCGATTTCCCCCCGATCCAGACTTCCTGGCCGTCGACAAACGTTCCCCAAACACTTTAATTAAATTTGTAACGGTTGATTTGGCAACTTTTAGCGATTTTGCCAACTTTGCGTGCGAGTAGCTCGGATTTTCGCGATGCGCGAGCAAAATTTTGATACGCTGCTCTTCTTGCTTGGACGGCATTTTGACAACTGAAGAGTGAATTCCAATATCAAAATAAGAGCAACATTCTACACACACACACCTTCAAAATGAGGGGTGTTCAGGTTTTTTAAATGCAAAATTGAAAGAAATACGTCAAGTTGATATTGACCAAATTTTGACCGTATCGCCCTTTATGAAGGACTCAAAATTAGTTTGCAAGAAAATATAAAAAAAATTTTTTTTTTTTTAAAATTTCCGGGTTTTTTTTGTTTATATTTTTTTGTTTTTTTGTTTTTTTTTTTTGGAGGTAACTTTATTTTTTTTTTTGATTTTGTTAGGAAAAAAAAAAGAATAATATATATTTATTTGTGGTTTTTGGGTTTTGGTGTGTGGTGGGAAAAAAAAAAAAGGAAAAACTTGTGTGAGACAAAAACAAAAAAAAAAAAATATCCATTTTGAGAAATAAAAAAAATAAAATTCAATTTTTAAAAAATATAAAATTTTAAAAAAAAAGAGGGGGGGGGGAGGGAAGGGGGGGGGGGAAAAAAAAACAAAAAACAAAAAGGAGAGGAGAGGAAAGGAAATTTTTCTCTTACCACTCAATCGTCCAATTTTAGCCAGCCCAGTATATATCCAATGTCATATATGTTATAGAAAGCTTAAATTGAAAGTTAAATTGAAAAATCTTCGAGGCCGTAGCCACTAAATCCAAAAACAAGATTGAACAATTGATCACTTTGATGTACGATATAGGCCATCATGCATTGTAGCACGGAAGCTAAGTCCGACAGAAATGGGCCCTTCTCTCTGTTAGACTTGATCAAGCTTTAATATCCACTGATTATCCTCATCGTGTCATTGTATGAAGGGCCAACAACGGGTTGGGTGGATCGACAGGCAACATCATACGTATCCACAAGGATATAGAGAGGAAGGAGGGAGGGGATTCAAAATTGAACAATTGGTCAAAAGAGCGAGCTATCTAACATGACGATGACCAATCAGGTGGGGATAAGAGCCCGCCCGCTATTCACAAACTGTTAGCAATGGGGGGTTGGCATTCCCACTCTCCCCATCCAGTGTAATGCTTCAATTGGGTGCCCTGATGGTCCCTCCCATTTTCCCGTATCAGCTTTAAATGTTTATGTAATTATGTTTATATTTATAAAAGAGAAATAAAGCTACGGCATCCGTATCTACTGTATAATTTTTTAAATGTATGATCCTGATATGACAGAAACATTGTATATTGCTTCCCAAATAGTTCTGGTCTAAGTAAGAAAACCTTAATATGAAATCATGTCTGAACAACATGTATGTATCCATTTAATAATTTATATAGCATAGCATAGCATTTTCCGACCATACACAATCCTGGGTTGGCTGTTGTAGAAACGATGGAAGCGCCAGAAGAGCTGATCAACAAACGTTACGGGAGCTTAAACTCTACTGATATCAAAAATATAAAAAGTTAAAAGTACTTAGCTGAATTCAATTTAAGTACGTTTCCGATCCAAACAGCCCGATCAGGCAACTAGTATCGAGCAATTCCCATAACCTCCAGCTGGAGACTGAAGAAAAGGGAATCGCTTAATCGCACAATTTCTTCATAATCCGACTAGAAGCACAGATTTAAGTCCAGTTCATAATTACGTCAAAACATTGTCGAAAAACTTCACATGCAAGATTTCATAGAAACGATTGATCCACATGGCAGGCACACACACAGTCGTAGCAAGGACACTGTTGGGGGAACGCACAAAGTATGATGGTGGTCGGTTGGCACTCCCGTAACAATCAATGGAAGCACACTCCGGAGAGCACTCCACGACCGAAATTTAAAAAAAATACGAATAAAAATAAAATCAAAACGGAGCAAAAATGACAAGAGAATTTTTTTCGTATCCATTTAATAATTTATATGAAACCTAAAACACTATTTAAATACCTTGAACGAAGAGACATTAACATGTATATAACAGATGAAATTCTTCATCCTTAAAATTGATTATGATTATGAATAATGTACAATGATGATATGTTGAAAATAATACGATGTTTTATTGAAATACAAATTAATATACATATTATAGTAAAAAGTGTAGCTATTTGCTTCTTGAGCTCATGTGGTGTTTGATGATTGTAACTCTAAAATGGCGAAAATTTCCAAACTCTATTATTGATTGTTGGACCAAAACATTTGTTGATACATAAATACGACGCGATACAAAGGCGCATAAATACGAAGCTGAAAATGAAATATAATGAAGGGGTTATATAATATAAAGTTATGATAACAATTCCATTTGTACTAACATGTTTGCAGATATTGGTCTTGCTGCAAATGTAGACGGACTTACGTATCTATCATGAACCTGAAAGTTTAGGAATGTATCATAGCCTCAAAGCAAATTATTTAAAATTGTTTTACAATACTTGGGAATTCCATAGATGATCTGATGATCTAGAATTTCGATTTTGATTTTGATGACAAAACGTTGAGAAAAAGACTTCTGCAGAAATTTTATGAATTTTGATACCCATATTGACAAAGTTTCCTTTTAAACATTTTAATGGCCACTCGAGGCCCCACGGGAACCTGTTGTTTCGGAATGACAGGAATGGCGGAATGACAAATCATCAGATGGCCACTAAACGTTGAAAAAAAAAAACTGGAGAAATTTCGATACTCATATTGCCAGGGTTTCCTTCAAAATATGTTCATGGCCACTCTAGACGTCACGGAAAAATGTTACAGAATGGCCGTTCCGGGGACAAGGCGGCATATAGCTCATAATGGAATAGAAATAGTTTCTAGAAATTATTCCAAAGATGTTGACATCCTTTACGGAAATTCAATTGATATTCACAAATAGTGTCTTCGTAATGGACCACAGCCCCGGAAACCCAGATTTCCGGGAGTCAGAGGAATCCAAATGGTGTTTACCGATAATATCCATAAAGCGAATGAGAATATAACGGTTTCAAAAGAATTATAGTCGGTCAATAATTGCCAGAGTTACAAGCATTTGAATTTGGTGGGTACCCGGGTACCCTGTCGACTTAAGGCCTAAAACAAATCGACGTTCTCCCTTTCGGCCTTCTTGCTACTATACAATTCATTTATTTATTTTTTTGCTTTCCAACTTTTAGATGTCACTGAATTTCAGCTTCCTGTTTTAAAATAAACTATGAAATTTTGTAATGTAACACCTGAAAATGTACCCGGGTACCCTATCAAACACATAGGGTTAATATAAGTACTAATTGAAACCGATTACCGATTTAAGCCGATTCACATCAACAGTAAGGATGCAGTTGGGGCCACTCACAAAATGTGATAATAGATTCTCATTGGAAAACCAAGTTAATTTTTAATAATGCCGGAAAGCAGATTTGGACCGATTTAAACCAACAGTAAGGATGCTATTATGGTCACTCACAAAGATTGAAGATGATTTTTTGTTTGAAAAACAAGTTGATTTAAATTAACGCTTGATAGTCAACCGATTTACACCAACATTAAGGATGCTGTTGAAGCCACTCACAAAATGAGATATTGGTCTACTTGTTCAGAGATATGCTTGCACGAGAATGGCGAAACAATAGTATTGATCAAAATTAATTATGATCCCCATCGCCAGCCTTCCACACCTAGTGAACCACCACATCTCACCAGGAAGCAGCTTTATTGTTTTTTTCAATCTGTGCTCACGCGATCACTCGCGCCACTGAACAATAGATAACCAAAACAATATAGAACGCGCTATGCTCGATAGCAAAATAGTGCAAAGTTAAAGTTAAAACATCGACACAACCGTTCACAGCTGATGCTCGAAAATGACTATCACAATATTCAAAATCGCTAGAATCCAAAATGGCCAATTTTTATCACTTTTTCAAATTTTCGAAGGCGGACATCTAGACCAGTAACTAAGTTAGGTATTGAAGTTTCTTAAATTTATGCCCTCAAAAATTCAAAATGACGATGCAAATTGGACATGAGGGCAGCCATTTCTGTATTATAGCAACCTTATTCTAAAGGCAGCATCACAGGTAGAAGTTTCAACACATGAAACATTATAGTAAAAAAAACATAAATGCAAGAGATCTAAAGATCTAAAGATTTTAAATAAAAAAGACGAAGATCTCTTGCTCTAGAATCATGAACCACCGTTTCTTGCATAAATTTCATCTTGTTCCCACCTACTTAAATTGCAAATCTTGGGCCTGTCAACCCAGTATCATAACATCTATGAGCAAACAATAATACTAGTACCTTTAAACATGCAACTACAATATCCACGTACCAACATGTTATTCATCTCGTTCGCATATATATTTTTTATCGACTTCACCTGCAATAATGTAACGCCAACTCATCACTCATCGCGTTTCATTTTTCTTTTCGTTTTAATCCAACTACGCTACATTTCATCTAGGAACCCACGAAAAGAAGATGGAAACGAACGTAAACCATGCAAAGAAGATTCTGGCCAAGAATTTGCGGATACTAGCGTTGGATCGTGAGAAGTTGGAGGTGAGTAAAATTTAGAAAAAAGAAAAAATACCTATCAACACTGACCAGACGCGTTGTTGTTGGGCGCCAAACATTGAAGATGATGATGATGTGATGATGAGTGGAAGATTAAATGGCTCTTTAAATTAAATCCATTGACCATTAACAAATTAATTTCGGTTTCATTTGGTTCCTCTGATCTGCTAGAATCCCGATCCAGATTTATGGGAAGGTCGAGCAATCAACCTGGTGGAGGAATACAGTACGGTACTGTACGAAGCATACAAGCAGGGTTCGTTCGAGAACAAGCAAAACAAAAAGACGTGGTCTTTCTGGAACGCGGTGTTTTATTGCGGGACAATCTATACTACTATCGGTAAGTAACGGGGATTATGCTAATGGCCAAAAACGCTTATCTCGTACGATGGTAGCTGATAATTTGGTAAACGCTCAAATCTGAATATGCCATTTGTGTGAACAAATCATACAACAACTCAGTTCCACACTTCGTGCAAGTGATTAACTAGTTGTTTTGTTATTTATCTTCAACTGAAAAGATTTGCAGACTTGCTAACATTATTCAACAAGGTATTCTATATCCTAAACAAACCGTTAACATGCAAATCAAAAAAAAAAAAAGGATGACAAGAAAATACATCAATCTTCGCGTGGTATTAGGACCTCGTGTGAGATGTTGTTCGTGAATGATATGTTGGCTTTATAACACTATGATGGTCGTTTTGTTAGGCATTGGTCAAAATTCATGGAGTACATTTGATTTGATTTTCGTAGCCAGGTCGTCACACTATCAGCATCAATCGACAACATTGGAGTGACGAAGAAACGATTGACTTTCATTTTTCTACCTACACCAAATTGCCTTGCAACGAACTAGCAACACAATCAACGTCTAATACATAGATCCGCACCGCATGTTTTCGATGTGTTTCCCACCGTTTTGTTCGTGTCTCTATCGAGTCTCATTGATGTGGATGAATGAAAGTGTGGTTCTAATTAATATCTTCATTTTCATCTTGCTGATGATAGAGCTTTACTCATTTATTCACTAAAACAGTAAATATGATTTTATACAATTTTAACGTAGGACTAAAGTGACCGGCGAAAAAAAAATCATTCCGTAATGAATTTAAAATGTTTTCAAAAGTCATAGATTTGCAAAAGAGCTGGGCGTTGTGATACATCCTGTCAAAAAATACACATGGAAGTTTGGTTTGGCTTACTGGTAATGTTTTTTTATCGACCATTTCAGAAAAACTATTTTTATAGGCTATGACGAAAAAAAGGATCAGTTTCTAAATTCAACAGAAAAATCGGTGAAAATTAAATAATTAGTAATCAATATGACCCCCTTTTCGACATGGTTATGGCCTGTAGCCGTTTTGGCATGCTTTCCACGAGGTTTCTGAGGTAGCAGGGATCCAGTTTGTTCCAAGCTTTCTCCAACGCCGCATGTTACGTTTGTTTGTTGATTACGTCTGTTTTTTCCACTTAATTATCGAGAATCGCCCAACGATTCTCGATTGGGTTCGAGTCAGGGCTATGGGGCGGCCATTCTAAGGGTTTGATGCGACAGGATCGGAAAAAGGCGAGCGTTTTCTTGGCCGTATTCTTGGGATCATTATCTTGCTGAAAGGTGTAATTGCCTTCCAACCCCATTTTCAGCAAATAATTCCCCCAGATTTTCGCAAAGAATATCAATATAGCCATCTGTTGTCATGATGCCATTGATTAGGGCTAGATTACACACTCCAAACCCCGAAAAGCAGCCCCAGACCATAATAATACCTCCACCGTGTTTCATAGTTTCATAGATGCCTACCCTTTGCAGCCGTTTTTTGTTGAACAACTCAAACTTGGATTCGTCCGACCTCACAACACGTTTCCAGAACTTCAAGGGCTTAGTTGTGTGTGTTCTGGCGAATTGGAGCAGTTTTCCTTGTTAGTCCGGCTGTTGACCGGTCGCTTCCGTGCGAAATGGCTTTTCAACTCGTGCTCAGCTTCTCTTTCATTTCTCGGATGGTGATAAACGGATTTTTTTTTTTGATCTCTCGGATGATTTTGCGGTCCTCTCGGTGAACCGATTTACGTTTTCGTCCACGTCCCGGCCGATCAGCAACGCTCCCAAGCTTCTGGTGCTGCAGAAAAATCTTCTGAACTGCACCACAGCTCACTGCATATCTCTCGACAACTGCGTGCTGGGTATGGTTTCGATTGCAATCAGGCACGATCAGATTTCGGACCAATAGCTAAATTTTTTATGCTACCGATGTTAATTGCTTTAAAATCACTTCCGGTGAACTCAACACGTCTACTTTTTCGACTTGCGGCAGAGCTTTGAGGCGTTTATTAAGATTAAGTAGTTCAATTTTTTACATAAAAATTACCTACTATTACTCCCATACAATTCCTCATATAATAAAGTTAAAATTATCTATAGACATTTTTCATTAGTACGAATCTAACATTGAGAGACTCTCTTTGATTACTTTCTCTTTCATTCATATTCAAATCATCTTGACGTTTTTCATTCCATTATTTTCAGAGTATACTAGCCAGCACTGTTGTGTTTCGATCTGTACTAAAGAATCCCTCGCAAGTTTTATAATGGCGCTCTAATAAATGAAAGAAAACGAGCCAGGAGAGAATCTCTCATTGTTAGATTCGCCCTCTTGAAAAATGTTTCTAGATATGCTTCTCCTATTGCGGGTCCTCAAAACCGGGTAGCAAATAGTTCAAATTGTCTTCTTCTTTTTATTTCAAGAAGTTCCATTCCATGATTGATGCTGCAGTAGCCACACTTCTCAGCATAAAAAAAAATACTTTGCTGCCGGTGTCTAATTTTACAATTGTGGCCGTTCCCTCTTGTGAATTTTTCTTCGAGCTGCATTTTCATGACTCTCTCCTTTCTTGGTTGTGCTATTCAACGCTAGTATATAGCACGCGTGACGAACCAAAATGAATTCAGTGTTGACTCGGGGGGGGTAGGGTTTGCCCACCAGCCACAGTCAAGGTGCTGGTACCGCTGTCTTGGCACTGCAATGCCTGCAAACGAAGCTTGTGACAACTGAGTAGATTTTCAGTATCATCCCAAGTATCTGACCATCGGTTATTCGTAGCGATGAGGACATTGAAAAACTATTATCCGGAGTAAATATAACACAAGATGGTGTCATAGTAAACCGGATCATTACCGTCCTTTTCAGGACGAGCAATTAAATTTTATAATAAAAGAGTTTGTGTTTAAGCAAAATTTTCGTGATTTAACCTAAACCACCATTGCATATGTTAAAAATATGTGTCAGGACGGGTTTTAAGCAATTTATGCTTCACCTGGGATATTTGATAAAGCTGTATGTAATCTATGATTAGAACTGCCAATAATTAGACGTTGATCCCTCTGCTTACTTCTAATCTATAGGAACTTACCTTCAGAAACGAGCATTAGACTCAGAAAATTTCATAGCCATGGAATAAAGTTCCCAATTTCTGGGACTTATTAAAAGCATGCGGATTGCTTTCCGATCATGAAAATGTTTTCTTCAGCTCCGCAATCTGTACTAACAATATTAGGGAAACTGCCCCCATATTAATCTCATTGTTCCTATATTCATCCTACGATGAATCAAACAATTGGGCAGTTGAAGGATCGGTTTCGTATTCTAATAATGTTTGCTTACGTTAAATAACTACAACAAACATTACTAACTAATCCTTCAACTGCCCAATTGTTTGATTCATCGTAGGATGAATATAGGGACAATGAGATTTGCTGGGGTAGGTCAAACGTCAATTTCCTCAAGCCGCTCCTTCGTTTTAACCATCCGCTCGCGAAAACAATCAAATAAAACTTGTCGATTGCTATGACCACAAACTAGTCTACTAGCAGGATATGAGACAGACGTAAACGACCGAACTTTTAGTTGGCCATTGATCCTTAGATTGGCAATGTGTAGTCGTCCTTATTTCATTTACTCTCACGGAAATGTTAGCCAAAGCGACTGTGACGACAATCGTGATGCTTCGTTTAAAAACAAACAAATGTAAGAGATAGCATGCTTCACGTTACAATTATAGGGGGCTATAGCAATGATTAACAGAGAAGAAAGGAAATAAACTCTCTCAAATCCACAGCGATGCCATAGCTGCCGATCAACAGTTAATCATTATTTATCGTTGAGTACTGTTGGACAGCTCCGAAACATTTTTTTTCATTGCATATGAAAGTGACAGATGATGGAAAATATAATCATAAGCATAGATAAACCTCAAATGACTAGAAGAAACATGAAATATGCAGTGATTTTAGATCATCTAAATATGATATAAATATTAACTCAATGTTCAACATCACATTCTGGCAACAAGCCTAGATAGAAGAAAGAGCTGATAAAGACATTCCCTCCGGTACACGCGATCAAATGAAAAATGCGCAAAGGCAAAAATTAATTGAACTTCTTCAGCAAGTAGGAAACTGATGGTTTTTTAGATGATGTATTTTAAATCTTCAAAATGACAGTAATAAGTTGGTAAGCAATCATGATTTATACATCGAATCATTGGCCTGATAGATAGAGTACATTTTCGTATCATTAAATGTAAAATAATTTGGAAAACGTAGGAGTTTTAGACCTATTTCCTAACAACTGATTAAACAGTCACCCCTGATTAAGCCGTTCCCTACCCTATGTTATGATATGTACAAACTAGATAATTCCATTATGACTTTACACCAACGCGGTCCTACGTGAATCTACGCGGTTACCACCTCTAATTTTTGTTTTTGTTTTTTGTAAAGACACTTTTAAAGTTTTTTGAGCGTATAAGGTATTAGAAAACTCGAAAAGTTTAATCTTCCAGCTCACTTTTTAGAAATAAAACTAAAAATTAAAACATTATAAAAAGCTTATCCTTTGACAACTAGTCCTATTTTGTTTTGAAAATGGAAGTATCCTTCTTATCAACATGAAACCTCCCTTGCCTATCCCGCACTGGGGTAGCTTGGTAAAAGATTGTGTGCTCGATCGGCTGCGCCTTTCAAATGCTCTCCGTTCAATTTCAACTGCTTCTATTCAACTTCACAGCCTGCCGCACTCTAACGGGCATATCAATACTTTCTCTTCACATCTTTGGTTCTATTAGAAATTGCTGACTACTCCTAGGGTTTCATATTAATATGAAGGATATTTAAATTTTCAAAACATTGTAATTGATTACGTGCTTCACGCAATAAAAACATGATTAGTCAAATATTGTCCTATTTTGTCTGCAACTTACAGGCATCTTCAGTGTCGAGCACTTGAAACTGCCTGGTTTTCCAATTACAATTCTGCTTACATTTGATTTTTTGAAATATGTCCATTAGCCTTTTAATAGAGCTCTCTAATCAAATTGTATGCAACTATTAACAGGGTGGCCACAGACTCGGAAAAATCGGGAAATGCGGGAAAAATGCGGGAATCCAAAATCATCGGGAAATATGCTGGAAATAGTCGGGAATTTAAAAATCCATCGGGAATTTTTCTCATATGAAAGGAACCATACTCACATCTTTTCCAAATGATTTGAGAAGCGTTTTTTACTCGGTCCAACAATCTTATTAACGGAATGAAACAGTGTTTTTCTGCAAATCCAGCATTGCCGAAGAAGATAGCTCAGTGCTCTATGGATGGCCCGGTTGTCAACTGGAAGGCGTTCAAAGAATTGACTGGGAGGCGTTCAAAGGGATTGTGAGCCAGCCCTGGCTTTAAAGCCTTCAACATCGTTAGCTGCGGCTTGCACGTCGTACACAATTCCTTCAAGGAAAGGCTAAGATAAACATATTGGCATATGGATCATTTTCTGCTGACTTTGTTCAGCCTGTGTGCACGCAACACAGGAGTAAAGTCAGAATTTCAGATTGAACCATTTTCTCGAATACTTCAAAAATATCTATTAATCCAATTTATATTGACTCGTTCTTACAGTCGGGAAAATTATGCAAAAATTCGGGAAAAATGCGGGAATTTTTAAATTAAGATTTTGCGGCCACCATGTATTAATATTTAAAATTATACCAGCTACAATTTTGCCGAAAATTATTGTGCAGTCAAACATCAAATTATTTAAGAGATTTATAATCTTTTAAAATGATCTCTTGGTTTTCCTTAAGGTTTAATGTTTGAGAAATGAAGAAAAAATTAGGATTTTGAGTTATTCAACATGTCGGCTGAAAAGTTCTCGGTCAAACGATGAAAACAATGTTTGTTATGTAAAATTTGACTTTATTCATCAACATAGTTTCCTTCAAGAGCGATACATTCACCCCAGCGTTTCTCTAACATTTCTATTCCCTTCTCTTAGAACGATTTATTTTTGCCTCAAAATAGGCGTTTTTTTTTGTCGATTACCTCTTGATTCGAGCGATATCTCTTTCCAGCTAACCTTCTTTTTAAGTCAGAGAACAGGTAGTAGTTATCAGGGGCCAAATCTGGCGAATACTGTGGTTGCGGAAGCAATTAAAAACGTAATTCGTGCCATTTAGCCATGGTAGCCTTCGACTTGTGACACAGTGCGTTGTCTTGGTGGAAAAACACTGTTTCCTTCTGCATATGGGAAAGATTTTTTGTGATTTCTTTGTTCAATCGAACCAGTTGACCCATATTGCGATTGCTATTGATGGTCGGGCTTTTTATTCTCCAAAAAACGGAAGCTTTTCCAGCTGATTGTTGTGATTAGGGCCGCTTTGAGCAAGGTTCACCGGCTGCTGTACACTCAGTTGCCTGCCGATTTGACGCAAGAGTGTAGTAATGGATCCATGTTTTGTCCATTGTTACATACCGACGCAAAAAGTCCTTTTTATTTCACCAAAACAGCTTCAAACAGGACTCGGAATCACCGACTCGTTGTTGTTTTTCGTCTACTGAGAGCAAACGCGGCACCCATTTAGAAAACAGCTTTCTCATGGACTAATGTTCCTGCGAAATAAAGCTCACGCATTCCTTCAAGACCCTCAAAGTATCAGCTATCTCCTGCAACTTCACTTTACGGTTTGCCAAAACAACTTTTTGGACTTTTTAAACGTGTTCCGGTGTAACCACCTCTTTTAGCCGACCAGACCGTGGCGCATCATCGGTGTCCTTACGACCGCGTTTAAACTCAACATACCAATCAATGATGGTGGATTTTTCTGGTGCAAAGTTTGGATGACACTTATCAAGCCAAGTTTTTGTTTCAATGGTATTCTATTTCCATAAAAAAAAAACAATGTATAATTATCACGCGATACTATTTTTTATCCATTGTCTTGAAAATCACATAAGCAGCAAGACTAAAATCACTGTAGCTTCTGAAATAATGTTCGGAATGCCGGGAAATTTTGACAGCTATCTTTTTAAGGTTGGTTTTTTCTAAAAAAGGTATTCAATTTACATTTGTAGCGCCGCCTGGGTGTCAGACCAGGAACTTTTTAGCCGATATGATAAAACTATTTACTTGTTGTTCCTTGTTCGGGGCATAAGCCACTGAGTAAAAATTCGATCTACTACTACCTTGATCAAAAAGTGCTCGGAATTCGTTTAGTTAATTAAGAATACAAGATTATACTTCAAAACCGATATTGTTTCCTTCAGAGTACTCTTCATCGACTGCAGCACACTTATGCCAGCGCTTGATCCAATCCTCGAAACATGTTTTATATTCGGTTTGCGGTATGGCCATCAGAGCCATCATCGAATTTTCCATGATCTTATTTCGGGTGCTGAAACGCGACCAAATAGAAAATAGTTGCAGGGCGCCAAATCAGGGGAATTGGGTGGTTGCTGAATGGTATTCGTTTCGTTTATTTTCTGGTGAATTGCTTAGCGCAAACGTCTAATAACGCACAAATAATACTCCTTGTTGACGGTCTGGCCTTAAAAGAGGAATTCATGATACACAACACCCTTGTAATCCATGAAAACTGTGAGAATCGCCTTCTTTTTCGACTGGAAACAAAGTGGTTTTCTCGGTCGCGGTTCATTCGGTGCACGACGTTCACTCGCTTGATGTCTGAATTGCGTGTCATACTCATAAATTCACGTTTCATCTCCAGTAATGATCCGTTTGATGAATGTTGGATCAGATTTGGCCTTGGAAATAATGTCTCCTGCGACGTCTATGCGGTTCCTTTTTTGCATGAAAATCAGGTCTTGCGGTACCAGCTTTGCGGCGACACGTATGAGGCCCAAATCATTAACCAAAATGTTTTTAACGGAACCAAAAAGCAATTTCCAACTAATCTGCTATCTCATTATTCGTTAATTTGCGGTCTGCGGTCATTCATTCTCATTTTCGATGTCATTGGCCGAGCGCTTCTCTCATCATCGTTCACGGACTAACGGTCACTTCTGAAACCCTCGTGCCACTGATAGACGACTGTTTTCTTCAAAGTAGCGTTGTTGAAACACTTTTCTAACATGTGTATGTCGTCGCACCATTGAAACTATTTTTAACGCAAAATTTAAGACAATCTCATTGTTACATTATTCAATTCCATTTTGAAAATTGTACTAAATCGAGTACACACACAATCGCAGATGTATTCAAACCAGCGTAACTTTAACAAATGTCAAGCTATCAAGCCATGACAACCTTAAAAAAGAAAACTCAAATCGGGTTATTGAGAGTGCTACACGGTGGTGATTCCGGGAACTTTTTGATCAAGGTGGAGTTACATTTTATACCGTATCCTTTGCTTTGTCACTTTTTGTTTTGTCCGCAATGAATAGTTTGAAGGAAATTTTCCGCTATTTATACCCATTGAGGAGTGTGAGCGTCAGTCAAAACCAAATTCTTTGTAAAGAAAACAAACGATGACTTCGATACTGACCAAGTATCAGAAATTTAGCCTAAATCACTTCGAACTATAAAACATCGACTAGAAAATAAGAATTCAGATGAAAACTAACCTAGCCTGTTCCAAGCTCATCGTTGGTAGCTCAATCCTATTTTTTCACATTTATAAAGATATTAAAGGATTGGAATACTAGAAAACATTAAACTATTTAGTACTTCGCTTGTTCAATTTGTAAAAATAAAAACCTGAAACATTTTTTCAGTTTTATAATTTTATTTTTTTAAATTGATCAAGTAAAATATTGATTAAAATTTCCCTTGTTCCACCTACAATCATTCTACTTATAGACTCATAAAATAGTTTTTTTTTAAGTTTTTTTTATGAATTACTTAATAAATAAATAATATCAAATAAATTAATAGATCGAGCAGTTGTATTCGTGACAAGCAAGAGCTCGTTTGAAATATTTTGCATTACTTCACTACTATCACTGATACTTTCCAAAAAAATTAAATAATAATTAATTGTTAAGCAGATTACAATTGACCTGCTATAGTGTCTACCACTAACTCCCGGATATGCAACACATGTAGCAACAAGAATAAAATGTTTCACAACCTGTTTCAAACCACCTGGCGTGTCACGCGACAACACTGAAATATCCCACCAACCGACATGAGTAGCAGGAAAATCATATGTTTTTTCTCGGACAAATACACAAGTGTAGGTAGTACACACAACTGTACACACACCAACACGCACTCCACTTGAGAAACTGTTGAATTTGTTTTCTTTCTACTAACTGCATTGCACCAAATTTTCCCCGCAGCAAACGGCCCCTACTTCTTCTACATGTTATTGCCTGATGTATGTTAGCATGGAGGATAGGAAATCAAAACAAACTTGTTTTCCACAGGTTCAATCTATTTGATTTGATTTGAAAGCAAGGTTGATTAGAACTTTGAGAGTAACATAAGTAGTGATTGTTTGTAGTTCATACCGAAGGTTGAATGATGGGAAGGTCGATGAAGGAAAAAATGTAACAGTTTCAAAATAAATCGGTTGATTAATATAATCTGCTGCAGTATGCTAACCTACATGTGTTTGTGCATCGGAAAATATCTGCTTAGTGAATTATTTTGGGGTGGTCACAGAAACGATCATCCAGAAGGAATTTTTCGTAGAATAGAGTTTTTAATACCATTGTGTTTTATTACTTTGAGGAAAACAAAGCAAAATATCGATATATTAATTTACAAAATTCCCAAATAGAGCCACCCTCTAATGTCTCATAATGCCAAATGTACTCTCTACTACAATAATTCCGAAAAAGCATACACTAACCAGTTCGGTGCCGGCTTTTCTCTCGCGGTTTGAAAATTCACACAGCTACGGTTACGACTGTTTGTGGCGATGGATATTTTTCGATATTTTTAGCTCTTTTCGCTCACAATTTTCCGAGCAGCGATCCCGAACGGTCCGGTCCCGTATTTAGCTGGTCGTTATTTTGAAAATTTTCCTCTTTTAACCCCATAAAAAGGCATAGAAGATGTAATTTATTTGCACAATCGAATCAGCTGACGTGATTGATAATATTTTCAGTTGGAACGTGTTTGGTGAAGTGATAAGTTTTCCAGAATCTGCAACGATGACGAACTTTGAAACGTGTTGAAATGGCGTGAAAAGTTGAGATCTCGAACGAAAAGAAAATCTGAAAAAAAAAACTGAGTCAAATGTGATACTGATCCCTTATGAGTGTGTGGATTTGAAATTATTTTAGATCATAAAGCGGTTACTTTGAAACATCTGTGGTCACACTTACGGTGACATCAGCGAGCTGTGACGATATTTGAAATCGTACGAAGAACGTCTCGGTTTCGCCGATAATGGATACGAAATCAGATGTACCGGTGGTGGCACGTCGCCGAAGGAAGGCTGCTCGTCAACTTCGCGAATCTACACCCGATCCAACGCAGAAAGGAGCGGCCACAGATGGAAGCCTAAGCCAAGCGTCGGACGATCTGAGTGGATCGGAAAGTAGGAGTACCGGCCGAAGCACGGTTGAGTCAAGTCCTCGAGGATCTGTGAATAGTAAAAAGAGTTTCATCGAACGAGCCATGGAATACGGTAGTCATCGAAACAAGATCCTCAGCAGAAAAGACAAGAAATTAACGGTCATGTCCGAGAGGAGCCGATCGGTACCACGCGACAGTGAGGATGTACCGAGCAGCCCGGAAATTTTTTCACTTCTTCGTCGGGCAAAAAAGAGCTTGTCTTCATCGCGGTATGTTTCTGTTATGCTGTGACATTGTTTGTAGGAGACGACGCGACGACAACGATGATGATGATAAGGGGGGTGTGGGAGTAAAATTTGAAGAATTTGACACGCGACTCGAGGAGACACTAGGTGACATGACCGAATGAAACTAACAACCACCTTCGGCGAAAACATACGTAGTTGATTGTTGGCAACCTATCAAATAATTGCGCTTTTGTTTATTGCAACGCCACTTGATTTGGCTGTGGAATAGAGGTTTTGAACAAAATATATCCATGTAGGATGAGCCATCGAACAACTATTTTTCTATTCTATTTTGTTATTGAATCAATTTATCGGTACAGCGCATACTTAATCTGGAGCGTTATAAAGGAATCCTACACGAATTCCAGAGCGTATGGGGTTTTTTACTAATTTAGGCTGTGGTCGATTATCTTGTTTGTGTTAACTCAGGGTTGAGATCAAAATAGGAACACCTCTTACTTCCTCTTCACTTTAAAAACTTATTTTAACAAGAATTGGAATGTGATTGTCAAAAACAAGTTGTGAATACGTTCTATTTGAAAATAAATCGCAGGCTGCTGAGATGTTGGCTAAAAATCTAACACTGTGTCATAACCGCAAGTCCGGTATTCGATTTTGAATCCTGGTACAACACAATCACCATTGAAACAAATTCGCTTTGTTTTTGACGAAAAGGATACAATTCAGGATATCGTTTAAAGACGTACAGTTCTGCTATTTGGTATTGACTTGAACTAACGTGTCAAATGTATAATTCGATATTTAATATTCATATCCTTGATATTCTTTTGGATGTGCCGGAAATGGGCACCTATGCTAAAGTAGTGTACTGCATAGTAGGGTTACTGCATTAAACACATTTTTTTTTTTTGTGTTTGCACAGAAACAAAAGCGTTACCGAAAATGAAAACGTGCAGTTAACTAGATCACGTTTACAGGATGTTTACCTTCAAATATGATTTAGTTCATGATTGCGTGATTCAGATCACGGTGTATTGTTGCTTGGTCTCGAATTCATGACTGCCGTTCACGGATTTGGGCACGGGTTTATTTCCGTGTAGGTAGACCTACAAGTTACCGACAGAAATAATAACATTTGTACCACATGGGAAAAAAGGTATAGAACATTTAGAAATCGGGAACTTTAACATGCGTATAATTTTTAACTTTTCTTTCAATGGAAAAACTTTCTAAGGATGAAGTAATGGTAATAACATTTTATTTTATGAAAATAACTGAAACAAATCATTCATCGTTATTTCGATGAAATTTTCACACTTTCCTGTTGTTGACGTTCAACATACGGCGCACACCTTTTTCAATCACGATCTTGGCTGATTTTACCGATCTTTTATTCAACCAATGTTGCTGGTGAATGCTTCCTTCATTATCGCTTCTTCATTATCATTATCATCTCCGCTTCATTATCGCCCAACACTTCGCTATTTGACGGAACTGGGGACAATTTAGTGGATTCAGCTCTTCTGTGATGAACTGAACTTCTTTTTCGTTATACCGCCCAAGTAGCACCGAAAACATGATTTGAAATAATATAATTTTATATTTGTCACATGAAAGCCGCATAAAAGTTCACTCAAACTTGTTCAGTCACACAGAGGCTTCATTTGTGATTTACAAAAACTCCCAGATATATTCAGAACAGTTGTAAGTTGTTGGGTTCTACAGTAGTATTAAATAGATTCTTGTAGACATTCCTTGTTTTGTGTGTGTTTGAGATCATCATTTGTTACACTTGTTCGGTACTTGACTTCTGTTAGATAAATTGGTAAATCATGCGTTGAAGTTGTCAACATGTTTTGTTTCAGAGAACTCATATTGAAGCATTCAAGATCATTGTACATAAAAAGATGTGAAGGATTCTGTGTTTTATTTGTAATACATATCATATAAGCGAGTTCTTTCCTCTTCAAGGTAAAAAAAAAGTAACTGTTTCAAATATGTTATCTTTGAGGCTGAATAAACAGCCAAAATAACAGAATGAATAACAAAAAAATACTCGTTGAATATCATAATAATAGCTGATTTTATTATAAATGAGAACATCTTGATAACAAATCCTGTATTTTAAGAAAGTTTATTGAAATAGTTTCAAATTATGTTATCAATTTGAAATCAAACTCTCACGCTAATATCTAAAAAAAATTGTTTTTAATAAAAAGCAAAATTGCTTGTTCAAATATGCTGGTAATATTTATAGTTTTTCATTTAATTAGTAACGTTCGTCAAAAATGTTATGTTTAAAATGATAACATACGATAACAAAACTAGCCAATGATGATAAGTAAATTTGTTAAGTGATAACAAAGGAAATCAAACCGATATTTGAGATAACAGAACTTGTTACTTATATAATACCAGCTTGTTATTTTCCTTTGATAGGGTTAATGCATCATTGTTGTGTTCTTCCGTAAATTCATAATCAGCAGCTCGAACTACTCGATGAATATACTTTATAAAACATGGAAAGGTGTCTTTGAACGATTTATTGTATGTTTTTGGAGTTCCTTTATTGTTTCGCGACTGACCTTTCCATGAATACGTTCGGATCGTAGTGGCCAGAACAATTTTCCGTTTTAAAAAACGGACGACTGTCTCGTTTTCCATTTAAATTATATACCGATTCGAAATAGTTGAATAGTTTGTTGTTCATGGTTTGATTATTCAAACTACTCTCAAACGCAAGCAGTTGTTCTTCGATTTTAATTGGAAAAAGGCATTCAAACTCAGACTAGTCTACATTACAATAGATTGACGCAAATAAATACATAAATACATTAAATTTCTTTTTCTCAGTAGTACTTCCAATGATATTTGATGGTTTGGTAGTCGTTTTCGTGTATCGATCAACATCAGCCATAAAAAAATACAACTTTCTCAAGTATTGGTTCGATCCATTCAAGTCGAATAATGATTTCACTCAATTATTCGCTTTTTTCCGAATCGTGTACTTTTTCAACTTCACTTTCATCATTCTGTACCGCCTATTTTACGTTGGCTGGATGAATTTTCGGATCCATCAGTTCAATTTTGGATGCATTTATCATCGAATTTGTCGTTGAATCTATCGCTGGCAAACAACAACCACTTATTGTAGGATTTGACATTTCAATCGGATTGGCCGACTCAAGAAAATCGCATGTAACAGCTGGTTGCACTATTTCAGCATTATCCAAAGTGTATGTTGCTGTAACGCACGGCTGCATTGCAATCTCCACGTAGGATCCATCAGCAATTTGAAGGTACTGACGTCCGTCTACGGACTTATTTGTAACTAAAAAGGTAGGTGTTTTTAATAAAAGGAATGCTTGATTAAATTTAAAAATAAGTGTCACCTGCGAAACTGACACTTGTTTTTGCCAGGGTGGTGCTCGCTGACATGGATGGAAAAAATCAATCGCGTGTATGATTTCAGCCGATTCCGTGTTTTGCTTCGACATTCCTTTTTCGATCCATCAATCAATGGAAATATTTCAAATGATCTCTGCTGATTGTTCATACCAATGAATCAGTGAATGAGCAAAGCTAGAGAATGAATGATTCAATAAAAGCGACCCACGCAGTATCCACATTCATTTTGAATCATGTGAATCATTTATTAGCCTTCTAGAGAATCATCCGTGAATCAAAATTTCGAATCAATATGAATGCAAGAATGCATTCATGGATTTGCTTGTTGAATGAATAGAAGTCAACTGAATTCTATTAGCGCTTCCCGCTTCACGGTTTACTAAACAATAAAAATCATGACTTTTTCATTTCTCAACCGATTTTTGACGCTAAAGTTCCGCTGGTCACAGAGTTATTACGGATTCAGATAAGGTAATTTTTGATCGCAAATTGTGGATCGTAATGTATTCTCAGTGATGAATCATGTTATTTAACAAAATAAAACAATAAATTGGGGGCGACCCCGGCGTAGTGGTTAACATCCATACCTCTTACGCCAAAGTCACGAGTTCGAATCTCACCTCCGAACAAGTTACGAAAATACCCAAAAAGGGAATTTGAGTAACTACGACGGGAGATGAACCAGCCCAAGTCTGAAAGTCTCGATAATCAAGACAAAAAAAAAATAAAAAAAATAAAAATAAACAATAAATTAACATACCCTAGTGGACTTTGGACCGTCGTTGGCCTCCCTGGTAACATTCCGGGTGTAGCGAAATCTGTTTCCGACGACCGCGTTTTGTTCCGACAAAACATGGACTTGCGAAATATCATTTTACGCTGATATTTAAAGCCAAGTTCGATGTAGTACCAGAGAACCTTCTCAACCACCGTAACAGTGACCAGTACCCTGATCACCCGTGATCTGGTTCGGTAGAAAAGCATTCATGCTTTTCGTTCCAACAAAACATGGGTGTGCGACATATAATTTTACATTGATATTCTGAGACGAGTGTGATTAAGTACCGGAGTACCTTCCCAAACGTAATCCAGCCATAGCCGGATCATACGAAATCCGGTTCGGAGGACCACTTTTCATTCCGACAAAACTAGGCTTGCGACATATCATCAAACGCTAATTTTCAAAGGCGAATAAGATGGAGTACCAGAGTCCTTTTTTAAACGTAATCTGAGCACAATGACCAGTATCCGGATCATCCAAGATTCGATAACAGTGACAACTTTTCGTTCCGATAAAACTTGGGCATGTGACATATCATTTTACACTAATTAGTGGTAATTAATGTAAAATGATGTGCCGCATGCCCATGTGATGTCGGAACGAGGAGTGGTCATTAGTATTGTATTTTGAATGATCCGGATACTAGTCATTGTGCTCAGATTGCGTTTGATTGAGTACCAGGAAATATTCTTAAAAGTATTCTAGCCGCAGTGAACAGTATTAGCACAGGCAAACATACGTTATTCAGTCTCTTCACTCATCTTACATGCATTTAATGCTCAATTTGAATATAATTTTATAAGTTTATTTTTTAATAATTTTTGAATATTTATAATTCTTGAAGTTTTTTCGACTTCTTTCTTGCCGACTAAGATCCAGATTCGGCCACTGTCGGCGTCGGTAAATTCAATGCAGCATTGACGGTCGGATGTTGTTTCAGAACATGCCGCGTAAAATTTTCGGCCATCAACTTGTCCACATTCTTCTACAGCCTTGCAGCAAAACTTCCCATCAACCTGCAGCAGGGTGGTTTTAAGGTGCACCATCGTTTCATTCCCAAAATTAAAACAAAAACAAAAATTGTGTTTTGTCCATAATTTTACTTCCAATAATACCTTCTTACTTTGCCCATCACTGTGATTCAAAGATGACCGTGAAGAAAAACGTGAATGAGTTTTTTTGACAGCAAACAGCAACACACAACACCGTAATAATCATAGCCAACTTTTGCACTATCGAGGCAATCGAGGTGATTCAATCTTCTTGTCTCAATGAATGCATTCATAGACGATTCTTTCAGCTGTCATTCATAGTACAATGAATGCATTGTAGGAACGATTCAACGCATGAACATAATCATGCGTGACCGATGTCATATTTTTCTTCTCTTTTTTCTCTCTTCTTCATTCACTCCGGTGTGTTATGATGTCGGCAGAAGATCGCTCAGATTAAAATTCTTCCAAGAGCGTGTTCGCAAAAGATTGAAAATTGAACGTAATTCGATGCGATTTTTTCCATCACTGCTAGCTGATATGATTTCGATGCAAATTTTAGTTTTTTCTTCGGTGGATGTGAACGCGTTCCCATGATAGTATTTATTGCATCTTTGGAATCCGTGACGGTTTCAAACCTCTGCAAGGCATCTTCTGCCATCTCGTAGTTCGTAGCTTTTGCAACGACTTTACATGTTTGCTGTTTCCACAAGCTATCAGGTAATGATTCCTTATTTTTCGATAATGTACTCAGATTGTTAGGAGGCCAATACACTACTTTGTTTTTAACCCAATTTGAAGGAACGACTGTATAAACGGTTTGGATTTTCTAGATTTCCGTGTTTGAACGACGAAAAAAGACATTTAGCACTTTAACACTGGCACTTCAGAAATTTCACAAATGCTCAAAAGACCTTCGATTAACTATAATGCCAGTTATTCTAAATTACGTGCAATCGCTATTGTATCGACTGATGTCTGATTAGATTCTTTGAAGTCATATTCAAGTTTAGCTGACTATTTACATGCACATACACATAACATGTATGGAATGTATTTTACCAAAGTCAACGCCCAAAAAAAAAAAATTAAAAAAAAATGTTTTGAGAAAAGTCTACGAGATAGAAGGAGGGCCTGAGATTTTCAAAAATGAGTCTACGTGGTTTATGAACAGAACCTAACTAGTTATCGACATGCTCGGTTATAGACAAATCAAAATTAGCTTCAAATTTGAAATTTGAAGTTCTGATTTTTTTTCTTCGGTAATTTGATCAACTTAGGATACTCGCAAAAAGTTCCGTGAGCTGCCCTATCATCATGTGTCGCCTTACTTTGTACATTTTGGACAACGATTTGTTTGTGATATTCATTGTGCTCTTCAAAATAAGATTTTCATAGTCTTATACTATTCAAAATTGCCCATCTAAATGTATTTTCTAATTCAAAATAGTCTTTTTAAAAATTTAATCGAATTACGTGCGTGAAATATGTTTGCTTCATGGTTGTCAGATTTGGTCATTTAGTTCAGTTACAGGTACATCCGGAGAAGTGATCATGGACCAGACTTAAAGAAAAATCTGTGTCGTTTAATTCGCCTAAATAGTACTATATGGTGTTGGATATCGTAGGAGTCTTGTGATTCGTTAGAAATCAACTTTAAAAATCATTGTTTACGGTTAGGTTTATGCCTTTATCATAAATTACTCGATAATCGTTCGTTTTTTTTTCATGAGGTGTCCCAACGTTTTTAACATGCAATGTTTTTTTTCTTCCATATTGAAATCATTTGGCACTGAAGGTTAAACATATTATTCTTTCTAGCCATTTTTGATACATATGACTTCCTAAACTTTTATTAATAAATACAAAAACACTGTAAAAGTATACAGAAGATCTAAAACTATTGGGAACAAGTTTTAAGTGTTCTTAAAATGCTTGTGAAAAGTTATCCAAATATTTGTTTTTATGAAAAATCTCAAAGTGCATCAAATATTTTTGCATATAACTTGAAACAGAACTTTAAATAAGTTTGATTTAATCATAACTTTAATAAAGGGAGCTTGGAAATCTTTTCGTACAGATTTCTGCACAAAATAATGTTTTGTTTTACTTCCTAACGATGTGAACATCTTTCTTTTTTTCAAATTAGTGTGGATTTCAAAACTTTTTGTTAGCCAGAAGTAATTCCAATGGGTTTTAAACATCTAAATGGCATCTTGGAGACTTATTATTCATTGATTGTTGTTTTTGTATTCTCCCAAGCGCGGAAGTAACGATCTTTGATGAAGTTTGTCAGAAGCAGATAATTTCTCATCTCCATGCGAAGCGCTAGTAGTGGAAGGTAATTTATTGCTAGAACGAATAGACATGAAGAGAAAGTGTATTTGATAGTTCCGTATAGGGCAACGGCAGGCTTTGAAAATTGAAAGATACAAGTTTGAAAACGAGCGGAGGGCATTATTGAACGGTAGTATCCGATCAGGCACATAACCCTTTACCATACTACCCCATGCAGGATAGGCAAGGAGAGGAAATCTCCTTGACTGGTAAAAAGTTATGCAACCGATCGTGCTCTTATACTACTATTGTTTTTTTTAGTTAGTGATTTGTATTATTATTATTTTAATGAATTATTGATAGTTTTGCTGATACATATTGTGACACATTATTTAGTGTAGGAGATGTCACATCTAGCATGTGCTGAAGCATAAATACGTTGCAGAAGCTGCACCTTCTGCGCTATTTTGATAGCATAGTAGTCAAAATAAAAGTTTGCTAACATCATACAAAAAACATTTTAGTGAATCTGATAAGATTTTTTGTTCTATAGAACTTGTGGTGTTACTTGGGCGTTAACTCAGGGTGACTTTTATCTGGTCAAAACGTAACTGCAGGGTTGACCCATTCAGCAAAACTGAAACGCCAATGTTTTAAACTGAAATTAAATTTTTCATTGGTTCTTTTTGTGTTCTAACAGTTACTAACAGTTTAAAGTATAACGGAATAGACTTTTTTTTCTCTTTACGGGGCATAGTCCACTGCGGCCAATAATTTGATCTATTCTAGTTTATCCCATATTATTTTGTTAAGTGCATGTGGAGTTACTTCATTGCTATTGAGAAATGATGAAATATTCGATGTTGTTGCACTTGTTTTTGTTTTTTGTTTTGTTTTTTTTTTTTGTAGCATATTGAGTTACATATATTGATAGTTTCCGCTATTTAAATCCTTTAAGGAGTGAGAGCATTCTTCAAAAACGCACCTCTTTATCATTCAAAACCGGATTCAAGGCAAAGAAAACCAACAATACATCCGTTACTGACCTTGTATCGGCATTCTAGTCCTAACCACTTCAAACTATAGAACATCAAAAGATGTTAGAAAATGAGAATTAATAAATGAAATCGTGTTTCAAGTATCCTTGGTGGCTCAATCCGAGTATTGTCACTTTGAACATGAGATAAAATGTATTAAGTACTGAGATATGTTCCTTTGACTACAAAAACAAATTTGTTCCTTAGATTGAACTGATTCAGACTTGGGTTCGGTGGTAGATCTGATACCCCGTAACGCACCTCAAAAAGATGATCTACCAGCGTTACGGGTCATGATAGACTTAAAATTCAATTCCCTTTGCATTAATGATTGCCTTAGCCGTTTATAGAAAGCAATACAACCCGAGCCGGACCGAATAACTTGATAACTGGCCTTGGTATTTAAGAGCTCAGATTAAGAGGTAAAATACCTGAGGTATACTTAAATTGTTCCACAATGTTATGCAAATACAATTGAGGTAAGACAATACCAAAATATACCTCCATATTCCCAGGTATCCGAAATAACAAGTTTTGTTATTCGAGAGATATTTTGTGGCAATTCTTAGGTATTTTGTTTAGGTATTTTACTCTTAATCTGAGCTTTATACCAAGGCCAGTTATCAAGATCAAAATTAGGTATTCATATATTGTTGTCTCCTGCTCGGGAAGCGGCACGCATCTCTTGCTTAGGAATCTCATTCCATATTTTCTGCAAAGATGCTATGAATTTCAAATGCTCATTGGTTTGGCATTCTTAAAAAAAAATCCATAATGTCCCATATGGAAAAGCCCAATGTTAATAGGTAATAGGAAGGTAATAGTTACTGATAGATTGATGGTAATCTCCAGCGCAGGATGATCGGCGTCGAGGTTAATTAAAGGTTCGGAGGCTTCGACAACAGTACATTCCATTACGGCAGCTGCATTTACCAACACAAGATCAAGCAATCTGGAGTTACGATTTAACGTTGAATTTATTTGCATTAAATCATGAAGGCTGAATTCATCCATGCACAGCAGATAGGTGGTATATGCGAACGAAGAACGTCAATTGTGGGATGACCAATCGTGGGAACATTCCAAACCAACCAAGACTGGTTGTAATTGCCAAATACCAAAGCGAAGTCGTTGTGATCAAAACGGGATAACACAGCGCCGATCGAACTGATATGGTTCTCAATGTAGATCAATGTAGAATTTCCTATCGGGAGGTAAGTACATGGCAGTACATACTTAACTTCCTGTGTGGAGTTGTTATCTGAACCCATAACTGTTCGAGCGACGGGTTAATAGGAGTAGGATCCAGGCAACCGTGAAGTCTTTTGAAAACTGTTATCAAGACGCCACCACCACAATTTAGTGCTATTTATGCGATTACGATCATTCCGAAAAACTGTGAACTTATTTCCAAATAGTTGAGCGGAATGAATTTGATCATTGAGCCAGGTTTCGGTTAGAACAATCACGTCGAAGTTGGACTCGATGGCAGCTAAGAAAAAGTCGTCTATTTTTGTTCGGAGACCACGAACATTCTGGTAATAAGCCAGTAGTCCTCGGAGCAAAGCGGGCGTACAATCAGAGTGACTGGAATCGAAGGGCGAATCATGTATGGCTGGGCAAATAATGGAGTCGTACTTGCCAGCGTTTGGAAGACCGTCTCCCAACTCCCACACGTAGGGCCGGGACGGCTGTAAGTCGCTGGCGGGACTGGCTCGACTACGACAACGACTACGGGCTTGAGGGCTTCCATACCCAAGTAACATTGTCTAAACCATCCTGTTTTCTTAAGTTTTATTAAGGTTTTATCAAAGCCACTATAAATAAATTTTGTTTTATCATGACAGCAAGAAGTGCCAATAGGTTTCATATTTTAGTCTGGTTTATTAGAAATTACACAGCTTGTTTAAAACGATCTGAAAATCTCGTATTCTCAAATTCCTTTTACTCCTATCAAAGGTTTTATTTCGACTTTATGAACTCATAAAATGTTGTTTTGAAATGCCGTTTTAGGACTCATTCATATTATATTAATATGGTCAGTTGCATTTTAAAACCATTTTGCCTCCAGTAAATGTATTAAACGGCAAATTGGCATTGAGGGAACTCACCAAATGACCAAATAGTTTTCTAGTCATTGCAAAGATAGCTTAGCTTTATGACAGGAGTGTGAGTCTTTTTTTCCAATCGTCATATTGGAATACAACAAATAATTGAAATGTGGAAAAATAAATGCACCAAATTTTAAATGTAATGCAATTGAACTGTAGATAGGAGACCAATTTTGGCATTATTTTAGAAAACCTTATTGAATTCCATTAATTTTCAGATATCATTTATCGAATATATTCGTTTTAATTTTGTTTTTGTTGTTTTAAACTCGCATAATTACCGAGGCACATTGATTTTCGGCCCTTATCGTGCCTCGGTAATTATTCAATATTCACCATAAAATTAAATGCGCATATGATATGGAGCATGATACGCTGTAAAAAAAACTCAATTTGTTTTGGATACTTTACTATCAAACAAAATTTTCCGCAACACTTGAGCTTTTTTCTAACATATTATTTACTGCTGAATGAATCAGAAGCGCAGAGAATCGAACAAACCAGAGCAACAAAAACCAACCACGATATCACAGTGAAGTTTGACAGCTTTGGACATTTGACCGTATGCTGGTTTTCATGGCAGCCAATAGGTTTTATGAAGGTTCTCAAGCGGCATAGCATCTTTCACTAGAACATTTTCAAAATCTTTATAGTCTTATAAAGGTTTTATCAAATTGTGTTGACAACCATCTATAGCGTGGGCCACTTTGTACAAATGTTGGCTTTAAAGAAGCATAGAGGAGGTATTGGTAGACAAAACCGTTTTGAATGTAGTTTTATCAACAAAGCCGAGAGGATTGCTATACGGCTGGAATAAAACTAAGTGCGTCCCGCTGTTTGGCTTAAAAACCATGCGTGTAAAGGTGCGTCCAAAAACAGTAGAAATATGCTGGAATTGGAGAGCGAATCAGGTGTTGTCGGGATAACAGCAAAACCGTACTTGCCTGCAGTAGCGTTTTGGAAAACCCTCTCCCCACACTCACACACAGGGCCTTTGCTAGATGTGAAGGAGCAGGATCCTGTTGGAAAACTCATTTGCGGCTTTCTGAAATGGTTGAAGCATGTTTCATTAAATGTCCTTTCAAAACATTGTTGAGGTAGTATATAATTGGCATTGATTTTGACACCGTTTTCTATGAAAAGTAGAGAAAGGACCGGATATTGCTCCCTAAACCATCACGGATGTGTGATTTTGAAATTGTGAAACTGCTAGGAATGATGAGGGGATCTCCAAGATTGAAGCTGCATAGATGTTATCATTTAGAGGATTTAGACTTTGTCGCAACACGATTTTTTTCTCATCTAAAAAAATAATCAAAAAATCACCGTGTCGGCCCGACATCTAATGGCCCTATTCTTGTTTCTGCACGTCCGTTAATTTTGCATTTCTAATATGCTCTGATTTTTTTTTAATTTAGAAGTACATATTTGATGGATTTACGGGATACGTTGAGATCTTTGGTCATTTTATTGACTGCTCGGCAGATTTTCGACGAATTCATTAATGAACCGTTTTGGAGTTAAAACACTGCGAGGACGACCAGGTTATTTCTTGATTACGATTTCACCCGTCACCATACATCTCCGTTAATTAAGATCGATTAAAAATCGGCATATTCCTTCTTTCGTTGTAGCCACCACTATCTAGAAAGGTCTCTTACCTTGCAAATGCAACTGTAAAATTCGTTTTCACTTGTAGTCCATTTTTCCTCCTGCACTACTTATTGGTGTCAAACTTTTACTGCATTAGCAAACATTGTATACAAATATATATTTTAGAAACCAGGCACCAGATGGCATGGAAATGAGAACAGAGACTTCTACACTGAAATAAACAACTGTTTCAGTTATTTGGGCCAACCATGTCCACAATTTTGTTCGGAATGGATTTTTTTTGGGGAGAGAAAAAAAAAATTTAATCATCAAATGGAAGTGGTTAAACATGCTCTTCCTGCTTAGGGACGATGGCTGAAGTGTAGTAGGCCGAAACACGCTACGAAAAAATAATTGGACTGATTTTGTTTTTAATTTCAGAAATAAGGCAAATTTAAATGAAATTGTGATTGTCCACAGTGATAAATACAACAAATAAATAGGTTTGTTTAGGCAATCTTCTTTTGTATTTTTATGAATTCACAAATACGCGGGTTTTTTTGCCACGGCAAGATACCTTGCCAAATCGTTTGTTTCAACGTAAACTACGCTCCCCTTTTCTATACCGGATGTTATTTCAAAATTTTGAAAAATGAGAGCGTTACGTAAAATGAAAGGTTTTTGAACGCTAATGACTCTCGTTCGACTGAACAGAATACTTTTATTCATACACCATTTGATCAGAACACTTACAACATTTTGGTTCAATTTTTTCCAACAAATGGAATTGACAGTAAACAAACAAGTCAGGTAGCAGGTAGTTAAGGGGCTATTCATAAACCACGTAGACTTTTCTGGGGTGAGGGGGGGGGGGTGACCGAAGTCTACGCTCCATGCAAAGTTTTAAGAAAATGTATGGAGAAAAGTCTACGAAGGGGGAAGGGGGGGGGGGTCTAAGATTTTCAAAAATTAGTCTACGTGGTTTATGAACAAGCCCTAAGCGTTTTTCAAACAGTAATAAAATTATTGCTACAGAACATTTATTAATTTTCGTTGCAAAAATCCAAATCTGGAAATTTCTATAGAAAAGGCATTCATTTTTGTTATTTTTTTGTTACAGCCATTCCACGAAAAAATAATTAACAAACTTCCAGAATTTGTTAACTTTCGGTAGGCTTGCTACTTTCCAAAATATATTTTGCCGGTAAATAGTTCATAATTTCATAGGAATAAGAAAGTTCTAATGAAAAAACAATTACCAAAAAAAAACTTATCTATTTTTTACTTAGAGACTACAGTTGTTGTTCATCTACATAATTTATATGTAGATCTGTGTTTTATACGTGTACATCTACACATTTTATAATTTGCTTGGTCTAGGAAAAAACTACTGCTTTCTTTCAAATCATTTCTTTTTCATAATGCGTTCCTTTATTTTTTTTGACTGCTCTCTAAATTAGTCACTCTAAATAAGAGTCAAATATTTCCCGAAAAGGATTAAATTAATCAATTATTTGAATAATCTGAAACATGTTTGTTTTCATGAAATGGCTGATAGATTAATTAAAAATATCTCGAAATCACACTAGAAGTATTTGGCAGAAAAAAATAACACTATGAAAAAAAGCCCTGCTATTCGAGAAAATGTTTCAACTTCTTTCAAATCTATGTTATGGAACAACCTGCTTTCAAATTTTATGTTTGTATTGGCGATATTGCACAGTTTTGCCTGGCTGAAATGTTTTAGCTTCTCGAGAAAAAAAAATGATAATTTATATTCATGAAGCTTTGGATTGATTTTTTGGGGATTTTTTTAACATCGTATCGCCGAAGGGTTTCTGATTTTAATGAAACTTTGTCCAAGCATAGTTTATCAATATATGATTTAAAAAAATTAAATAAAATCAGGATTGCCCGTATTTCCAGTATACTTCAAATGAAGTTTTCCGATTTTCCCGGACATCACTTATTTAATAAATACATTACTCAAGAATAATTGAACAACTAGAGGCACCTTATCGTGATGACTTTCCTGCGACAGATATTCTAAATAAAATTAAATCGGAAAATTTCAATTGGATTTTTCCGGAAAACTGGCAAACCTGATATTTTCAAAATATTTTTTGTTCATTTATACATAGACTTAATGCGTGGAAAAAGCTTAGTAAGAATCTAAGACCCTTCGGCCCAATATTTACGATAATGAATAAAAATCACCAATTGGTTAGTATATTTAAAAAAAATATTATTACGGTAATAGGGGACTTTATTCATTTGTTAATGGAAATGTCTCCTTTTGATTGTTTAATTTAATAAAATTAATTCGGTTTTTATTCTTCACTTAAAGGTTATTTTTGTTTCAACTATGGAAACATTGTATGGTATTTTCAATGTTATTCGTAGCCAAGAAAATTACGAATGATGGCTTTGAGTAACTAAATTTTGTTTGAATTAAAAATAAATCAACGGCTGGCCCATTATGCTGGGTCTCCCAAAAATGACTGTATTATGAATTTATGTTTTAATAAAGTTTTGAGCATTTGTATGGTTACTTGAAATTTCTTAGTTGCTATCTTTTCAATTTATTTACTGGAAATTTCGGAATATATTTTGGAATGGGAGTTTTCTATGTTAATGGAACTTTACTAAGCTGACGAAAACAAATCCAGGCATTTTGCTAATTTCATTCATGTCAAATGCGTTTAAAAGAAAGATACAGCATTGATTTCATACTTATAACATGTTCTTCTTTCTTTCTGATCATCACAATTATCTTTTGGCTTGCTTCACAACTTAGTAAACTAAATGGACTTTCACAGTTATTAGCTGAGTGTTTTCCATGACTATCATAATTGAAAAAGAAATCCTTTATTAAGAATGCCCAGAACATACCTGTAATCGAACCCAACCACCTCGAACATGGTGTTTTGATTTGCATTTGCTCCTTTATCCTTTGAGCTGAGGGAGGATCAATTTTCAAATGTTGTTGTTGATTAAATTATCTGCAATCATTGGATAAACAATCATTGCACGGCCTCGTGCATGTGTTGTTTATTCGCTCAACTGTATCTATTGTAAAGCCGTAAAACAAAGCTCAAGTGATTAACCTGTGTTCCCAATCCAAAATTGTTAGCACGTCAGAGACGTGGCTGACTGTAGCTGACTACACTATCATGTTTGCTACTAAAAGAAGACAACTGACGACTAAACGCATGAACCCTAGACATTAATAAGGTACTGAGCATATCTTCGTCAAAACATCATCGCAGAAAACAAAATTTCAAACATATTTCAGGAAAAGTTTCGCCAAAAATGAAAAACCATCGATCCCTCATCCCATTCTAGAAAACCAAAAACCGATGACTCGAGTGACGGTGGCAAAGTCTCAGACACGGAAGTTCGTAGACGCCGCGAGCGCATCGAACGCTACCAATCGGAACGTAACAAAGATGACGATTCCAAATCATCCCATCTGCAAGCGAATCTGTCTCGCTTCAACGAAGAAAGGCGAAAGTTTGAGCTCGAAAAACTTAAATTTCTACAGGAGAAACGGGAACTGGATCGAATGAGGCTGAGGCGGTTCGACAAGTACCGCGAGGAACTGTTGGAAGAGCAGCGACAGAAGCTTCACACAGAGCTTCGAAATCGGGAACGAGAAGAGCGCTCTAAGAGCACCGAAGCACCTATTTTGCCTCCAGCGCCACCAACGCGATCCAAAACACCGGTCTCGCCGGGAACGTCCAGAAAAAAGATTTTAATTATTCCAAAGACCTCGAGCCCGTCGGCATCCAGTAGCGAAGAAGAAGGTAACATTACAAGTGATGAAGAAAAAACAGCAACCGTCAGGAGGAGGTTTTCACCTCGTAAACCAAAGAGGCCAAGATCAACAAAAAGCGATCAGTTGAAGCTATCCAAAACACCGGAACTAGCTACGTCTCCAGAGCCTGAGTCAGAGCTCCCTTCTGATTTCCCACCTGAACCAGAACCAGCTGAATTAGAACCAGTTGCGCCGGTAGAACCGGAACCATCAGTAGTACCTGAAGAAAAGGTAGAAGAAGAGATGGTGCTGACTCAAAGGAAGGTGGTGAAAACAGAGGATGGTGAAGCGAAGGAGGAGACAGAAGAAACAAAGAAAGAGCAGGAGAAAGAGTTGGATGAAAAGAAGCACGATGGATTGGATGCTGACGACAAGAAGGTTGAAGGTCCGAAAGAGAAAAAACGTAGACGAGCACTGCTTGTATATGTCGAGAAGGAGAATGATTCGTTCAGTTGGATGGAAATTTTAAATGAGATGAAAGACTTCTGGTTAGATTTCCTGGATGATAATCCACAGGAAATACGTAGAATAAGATTGCAGATTAATGAATGTGCCTTCTATTTTGGTGTTATGCTGCTACTATGTGGCGTTGGTGGTGTTATCTTCCGAGTTACCGAGGGAACATTCGAATCACAGTATAAATGTGGTGTAAAGCGAGTTAAGAGGGACTTCATTGACCAGTTGTGGGTTTCCAGTCATAGTCAAAGGTATGGTTTGTGACTATCGTTATTGCAAGCATTTGAGTAAAATGAAATTAAATCTTTCAAAGGGAGGAAGACTGGAAGCAAACCGCTAGAGCTAGACTAAGAAAATTTGAGGAAGAATTGCAGGTTGCATTCGAAGCAGGAATGAAAACCTACAGTGGCAATACGGCGTGGAACTTTATCAACGGTGTGATTTATTCACTGACTGTGGTGTCAACAATTGGTAATCTCACTGTTCCAATAAGTTTGAGCTTTTTCCAATGAATCACGTTGCAGAATTTAAATTTAGTGATATTTTCGTTCCACTAATACTGATTTTATTTTCGTTTTAGGATATGGCCACATATCACCATCTACCACGACGGGTCGAGCGTTGACGATAATATACGCTATTATCGGTATTCCCATATTTCTTATTGTTCTAGCAGACTTCGGCAAGCTTTTCACGAGAGGGATAAAGTTCTTATGGTCTTATGTGCGACGATTATACTACACGGGGTCCCTTCGGAAAGTACGAAAAACGTCACAAGTTAAAGTAAGTTCTATGAATAGTTTTCCCATACATACAGCTTACGTTTTCAACTAATTTGCAGGAGGTGATGAAAGGTCTCAACGTAGTTTATGACATGGTTCGCCGCCCCAGTGGTGATCACGAACTACAACCTACAAACGTACAAGCCACTGAACAACCCCTGCCGTCCACTTCGGCGGAAGTTCCTCCAACATGTGATTCACCTGTCACTCAAGTCCCGGAAACATTTGAAATCGACGATGAGTTCAATCTTCCAATTTCCATTGCCATTTTCATCCTCGTCGCCTACATGCTCTTTGGAGCCACCATATATTACACCTGGGAAAATTGGTCCTTCTTCGAGGCTTTTTACTTTGTGTTCATATCCATCTCAACCATCGGTTTCGGTGACTTTGTTCCTCAACATCCCATCTACATGATGTGCAGTATCCTGTACCTAATATTCGGCCTTGCCCTCACTTCAATGTGCATCAACGTTGTTCAGCTGAAACTGAGTGACAGCTTCCGACATGCCAGCGCCAAAATCGGTGCAACAATTGGCCTTCAGATGGCAGAAGCTGCCTCCCTACAGCAATCGCAATCTCAATCTCATATGCAAACTCCAGTGGAATTGTCCGGTGTACATACGAGCACTCCAACCAGCGCTAATGGATTTCAGCAACCCCTCCCACCACCAACTAGTGTAAATGGAGATGTTACGATGACACCGGTACTTCCCGATCGACCAAGTAACACAAACAGCAACACCAACAACAAGAATGATGACAAAAAACAGTAGTGTAGCTAGTAACGAATTAGATTGAACACAATGACTGATTTACGAGTGAAAGTTGTGCTGAAACGGAAGTTTAAACGAATGCAGCCGGTTTTGATGCTTATGGGCCTTCCTACACTTAATATAGCGAATATGCCATGCACAATCGCCATATAACACGATAAGCGCCACGCGAAACTATTTTTAAGATAATTTTTATCGTATTTATATACCATCATTAGATTTTAAGATGAAAATGCACAAAAAACAACATATGAATTATACTGTTTCGAATAATCCGCCTTAAGTAGTATAGGATATTTATTAAATTAATATTTGCTGATGATAAGTCGGTTGAATAATTCAAATGTTTGTTTGATAGGAGTTTGTTACATGACATAGAACGGCAGCGTACTAAACCTTTAAGTGTACAGCGAACGATGCTTATGATTTGTTTTTTTTTTATACAATTGTGATTTTCAAGCTATGCTAAATAAATGAAATAATAAACCGTAATTAATACGCTTGGTGTTTTAATTGTCATTATCACTTGAGTTTATTTAAGGACTGTCCCAGAAAGTATTCCGCAGCCATTTCACAATAATTGATCACTAGTTTCATGGTTTGGCTGCATCCTGTTGTTTACAACTATCTCTCAGCACTTGTGTAGCGGTTTTACCGTTTTTAACAGCTTGTTTCAAAATGCGTGGACTTTCAGAGGATCAACGTTGAAATATTTTGCACAAATGGTGTACAGATCCCGGAATGTCACTGAGGAAGTTGGCAAAAATAGAAGGAATAAGAGAGAAAGCCGTGTGAACAGCGATCAGGAAGTGCAGTGAGAATAACACGTTTGAGGATAAACCGAAATCGGGTAGTAAGAAAGGTCCTGTTAACCCTCGTTTGAAGAAACGTACAATGAAGGCATTTGAGCACAAGAAGGAAGTTTCAGAGCGGGATGTGGGTGTAAAAGTTGGCACTTCGAAGTCCAATGTTCATCGTGCCAAAGAACGTTTGAACATTCGAATCTATAAAGTTAATATCACACTGTTTGACAATACGCCAAATATTTGTCTCGTTAAATTTTGCCAAATAATGCTGTTTGCAAAGTTGTTTGTCCACACTATCACACTCTGATTATTTTTGGCAAATATTTGACTAAAAATTAATATATTTGATGTCGTTTTACACTGATTGCATGTATATATTTGATTGTTTTTTTTTTTTGAGTTTTTGTCAAAGTTTTTGTAAAAAAAAAGTATGAATTATCAGGTTCGCTACTGTTATGATAGCAGCATATCTTTTGTTGGAAGAAGACGAACCAGAAAAAAAACTTCCGTGGTGTTTGAGTTTAGGAGTGCCCGAGCAGGAACGAATAACTTGATAACTGGCCTTGGTATTTATGAGCTCAGATTAAGAGGTAAAATACCTGACGATAATACCATCAAATTGTTCCCACAATGTCATGCGAATACCGAATTGAGGTAAGACAATACCAAAATAATACCTCTAAGGTGACCAGATACTTACCCAGGTATCCGGAATATCAAGTTTAGTTATTCTAGAGACATTTTGCTTGCAATTTTTAGGTATTTTGCTTAGGTATTTTACCTCTTAATCTGAGCTCTTTAATACCGAGGCCAGTTATGAAGATCAAAATTAGGTATTCATATGTTGTTGTCTCCTGCTCGGGTGGGTTAAAAAACGGCAAACCGAAGGATGCTACGAGTATAGGGGTTTGTTCCGACGTCCAAGTAAAAAGATAATATAATTTTAGTTCATCATCTTTTTAACACTGCCGTGAATAGTATGTCAGTCTCATATTTGCTTGATTTCCAGCCTGCCGTACTCTAACGGAACTATCAATGCTTTCTCTTCACATCTTTGGTTCTAGCAAAAAAATGTTGTCTACTCCTAGGGTTTCATGTTGATAAGAAGGATATTTTCATTTTCAAAACATTGCCAAATTAGCATAAACACATCTCCGGATAAGACGGAAATGATTTTTGGTGATGATTATCGTCATGATTGATGGATAATGTTCCTTTTGTGGTGGTGAACTAGTGTGCTCATTGGTCGTTATGTCGACTTTCTGGAGATGCATTGTAATCAATTAAATGATAAGAAGAATATTTCCATTTTCAAAACACATTGATTTCCTATCCATATGGAACTGACGATATGGAAAGAGGTTTACCCTTCTTTCGCCTGGAAAACTAATTTTCAATATATCAATAGAACCGACATCATGGTTCAATAAAACGCTAATACATATATGTTGAAGATAGAACGTGCACTGCTGTAATCGCCACACAACACCCTATCCGATCATCACCGAATCGATGAGCACCGATCAAGATCACCGATCGTTCAACGATCAAATCATCATCTACAGTATGTCCCATAAAAAAAATGCGAAAATCCATACCTCAGTTTCAAAAAAAAAATTCATAGAAAATGATAAAAAAAAATTATAATTTTATTTAGGGAATCGTTTATTAAGCCTTTCATGATTACATTACTCAATATGTCCACCATTTTTCTTGATCACGTTCTCCAGAAGGGGACGGAATCAAGAGCATACCTTCTCAATGTATGAGTCAGTCATCGAGTTCCATGCCTTGGTAATGAAAGCTTTCAGGGTGTCAACACTGGGGTGAGAACGTTCACAGGCCTTAGCCTAAACATATGCCCTTATTTAGTAATCCAAAGGATTCAAGTCCCTGCTGCTAGGAGACCAAATGTCCTTTGGCCAAAATTCCACTCAGGCACGCTTGAGTCCTTTTTGAGGTATGATACGGTGCTCCGTCCTGTTGGAAAATGATGTGTTGGCGTGCTCCAAAGTTGGCTTTCATCCATGGCAGAACGTGGTCCTTCAGAATGTTCATGTAAACCTCGGTATTAACTTTTAATTCAGCTTTGATAAATACTGGAGGCATTTTCAAGCCATTGGACCCAACTGCCCCGAAAACCTTGACTCCGGCCAGATGTTTGGTTGTAAACGAAATAAACCTGTCTGTACGTGTGTTAGATACGGGATCGATGGTCAACATTTTTTCATCGGAGAATACGATGATGGTATGCTTCTTTTTACATCCTGACACCAAACATTTCGAGCGCTCCAGCCTCAGTTGTTTGATTCGGTCCGTTACAAGGTGGCGCTTTACTCTTGCCCTGGACGAACATTTCAAGTCATCTTTGACCAACCGTTGAATGGTAGATTTTAAAATATAGGCTTCCTTAGCAAATTTCCGGATCGATCTGATAGGATTTCGCCTCACTTTGTCTCTCACTGATCTGATGACCTTCGGTGTACGAGCGGACTGTGGACGGCCACTTCCCGGCTTCCGTGGACGTGGTCCATTAAGGAGTGAACGTTGGATACGGTAAACGGTAGCCAGGTGGCATCCCACAATCGTTGCAATTTGTTTTACGGGCTTTTGGGTGAGCAGCAAACTAGTCAAAACCTCCTTTGCGTACATTTTTCTCAACTTTGTTACTCGCGAACCACTGTTTTGTTTACATAGTCTAAGAGTATACAGTCAGATGATTAGACACACGCAGTAAAACAGTAAAAATAATGTTTAAAGCTACCCAAAAATAAGTATGGAAAACTTTTGCCTTTTTTATGGGACATACTGTACATACCTCACAGAATGAGGGTTACCACAATTACAGATTTATCTAGATTGACACATTTTTTTTCATACAGATTTTTGAGATAAACTAAGATTTATAAGATTTTTGGCAATTGCATGTCCACTCAAAAACCTCAAATTTTTAAACTAAGTACATTTTAGGATCCATATTTTTAACAATTCTAGTTTCAGTGTGCTGTTGTACACAGCTCGAAAAAGTAGCGTGAATTTCTGTTCAATATCATGCACATAAATGGAGCGTCACAAAACGTACAAGTTAACATTATAAATCGTGTAAAGTTCTGGGACATTGCATGTTGTATACAAAAGCTCGTCTTCATTACAACTATTTCATGCAAGTTGCTACTTCGTGTGAAAGGAGAGACGATTTTACATGCTCTGATATTAACATTGCAATGAAAATTCAGATTTTTTTTCTGTGTAGTCCATTGAAGCAAAAGAAAACAATTGACACTGGCACTTCAGTGACACATGACAGTTTGTGTGTGTGTGTGTGTGTGTGTGTTTGTGTGTGCGTGCGTGTGTGTGCGGTGTGTGTGTGTGTGGGTGTATGTGTGTGTGTGTGTGTGTGTGTGTCTCTGTGTGTGTGTATGTGTGTGTGTGTGTGTGTGTGTGTGTGTGTGTGTGTGTGTGTGTGTGTGTGTGTGTGTGTGGGTGTGTGTGTGTGTGTGTGTGTGTGTGTGTGTGTGTGTGTGTGTGTGTGTGTGTGTGTGTGTGTGTGTGTGTGTGTGTGTGTGGGGGTGGGTGTGGGCTCGCAAATGATTACTCCATATTTTTTTTAGATATTTTATTAAAATTTTTATTTTGAATTTCACAAAGATTCCATGAATAGTTTATTAACATTTCTTGAGATATTCCTCTTGGGGTTTCTATTGCTTTTCATCGAGGCATTGTTTGTAGGAATTCATCCAGGGATTCTTTCAGCATTTCATCGGCAGTTTTTCAAAACTATCTTGTAATATTTTTTTGAGGAATCCCAGAACTTGTGAAGTTTTGTGATGCTAAAAGGATCATTTAAGAGAAAGAGAGAACTGCAAAAAAAAACTATAATGTAATTCCTGAAGTAATTCTTTGCGAAAATCCTAATTTGTTGAAGAAATCAATGTATTATATTTTGTACCTATATTTATCTCATCACTTTGCAATTCATCCTACTTGAAATAAAACGAGATACAGGTGACAGGATTAGTTAGTAATGTTTGTTGTAGTTATTTAACGTAAGCAAACATTATTAGAAA
The DNA here is from genome assembly GCA_024533555.2 of Aedes koreicus. NCBI lineage: Eukaryota > Metazoa > Arthropoda > Insecta > Diptera > Culicidae > Aedes > Aedes koreicus. Next base: position 130,915 of record JAHHFK020001461.1, read on the forward strand.
ACGCAACCGATCCTTCAACTGCCCAATTGTTTGATTCATCGTAGGATGAATATAGGAACAATGAGATTAATATGGGGGCAGTTTCCCTATTTAATTCTTTGCTTTGAAAATTTTGCAAAGGGTTTTTGTAGAATTTTTTTTTTAATTTGGCTAGGATGCCTGCAAGAATTTTTACAAAAAGTTCTCCAGAAATTACTTCAATAATTTCCTCAAGTATTCCGCTTGAGAAGCGTTTGTTTAAAGTTTTAAGATAATTTGGAATTGGGAATTTTAAAATTTTTTATAAAAATTTTTTAACTCTTTATTTATTCCAAATTTTTACATTATTTTACATTCATATATTAACCTAGGTGATCCTGCTAAGTAATAAACATTTCAACCTTATATGCTATCATTTATATCTAATTGTGTTAATATTATTTTTACCTTGTCTATTCAGTATTTTTTAACAGGGTTCCTTTTGCCTGCGTGTAAGAATAATTATTGATTTCTTAAAACTAGTTCTTATCTATAGAGAGAATTGATCATTGCAATTGAAGACTGCAATGATTTTTGTCTAAAATTATGAATTATTTTGTTGGACATTTCTTCTAGAGTCTCAACGTTTGAAATTCTATGTAATTCAATAGTACTGAACCAGGGTGGCAGCTTCAAAATCATTTTCAGAACTTTGTTCTGAATCCTTTGAAGTGCTTTTTTCCTAGTAGCACAACAACTAGACCATATTGGCACAGCATAAAGCATGGCCGGTCTAAAAATTTGTTTGAATATTAGAAGTTTGTTCTTCAAACAAAGTTTGGATTTTCTGTTTATAAGAGGATATAAACATTTTATATATTTATTACATTTGGCTTGAATGCCCTCAATGTGATCTTTAAAAGTTAATTTTTGATCAAGTATCAGTCCAAGATATTTTACTTGATTTGACCAAGAAATTGGAACTCCGTTCATAGTGACCATATGACTATTACTTGGTTTCAAAAATGCAGCTCTAGGCTTGTGTGGGAATATTATAAGTTGAGTTTTGGAAGCATTAGGAGAAATCTTCCATTTTTGAAAATAATCTGTAAAAATGTCCAAGCTTTTTTGTAGCCTCCTGGATATAACACGAAGACTTTTTCCTTTAGCGGAAATGCCTGTGTCATCAGCAAAGCAAGATTTTTGACAGCCCTGAGGTAAATCAGGGAGATCTGAAGTGAAAATGTTATAAAGTATTGGCCCAAGAATGCTACCTTGAGGAACACCAGCTCTGACAGGCAATTGATCAGATTTAGAATTCTGATAATTTACTTGCAAAGTTCTATCAGTTAAGTAGTTTTGAACTAATTTCATGATATAAAGCGGAAAATTGAACTTTTTCAGTTTCGCAATCAAACCTTCATGCCAAACACTGTCGAATGCTTTTTCTATGTCTAGAAGAGCAACTCCAGTGGAGCAGCCTTCAGCTTTGTTTGAACGAATTAAATTTGTAACTCTCAAAAGTTGATGCGTAGTTGAATGCCCATGGCGAAATCCAAACTGTTCATCAGCAAAAATTGAGTTTGTATTGATGTGAAGCATCATTCTGTTCAAAATTATTTTTTCAAAAAGCTTACTTATTGAAGAAAGCAAACTGATTGGTCGGTAGCTAGAAGCTTCAGCCGGATTTTTGTCTGGCTTCAAAATAGGTACGACTTTTGCATTTTTCCATTTATCTGGAAAGTATGCCAGATGAAAACATCTGTTAAATAGTTTTACCAAGAAAGACAAAGTACTCTCAGGGAGTTTTTTGATGAGGATATAGAAAATTCCATCATCACCTGGTGCTTTCATATTTTGAATTTTTTTAGTTATAGTTTTTACTTCATCCAAATCAGTTCCCCAAGAATCATCAAAAATATTTTCTTGTGAGAAAATATTCAGATACTCCCTGGAAACTTGATCCTCAATAGGACTTGTAAGACCCAAACTGAAATTATGGGAGCTCTCAAACTGCTTAACAAGTTTTTGAGCTTTTTCCGCATTTGTGAGCAAAATTTTATCACCTTCCTTAAGCGCTGGTATAGGCTTTTGAGGTTTTTTCAATATTTTAGAGAGTTTCCAGAAAGGTTTGGAACTCGGATCTAATTTTGACACATTATTTTCAAAATGTTTGTTCCTCAGGGCAGAGAAGCGTTTTTTAATTTGTTTTTGTAAATCTCGCCATATGACTTTCATAGCGGGATCACGTGTTCTTTGATATTGACGCCTACGTACATTTTTCAGACGAATCAAGAGCTGAAGATCGTCATCAATTATAACTGAATCGAATTTAACCTCGCATTTTGGCACTGAAGCAGCTCTTGCTCTATTTATTGAGAAAGCCAGAGATTCAAGAGCATTATTAATTTCATTTTTTGTTTGCAATGGAACATTAGGATCAAAGTTGTATTCCATAAATGTTCGATATTGATCCCAATTAGCTCTATGGTAGTTGAAAGTAGAACTGATGGAATTAGAAATGATTTCTTGAGATATTTCAAATGTAACTGGAAGGTGATCAGAACCAAAGTCAGCATGGGTAATCAATTGACTACAAAGTTGACATGAATCAGTTAGGACCAAATCAATAGTTGAGGGATTTCTGGCTGAAGAAAAGCAAGTTGGGCTGTTTGGGTATTGAATAGTGTAGTAGCCTGCGGAACAATGATCAAAAAGTATATTACCATTGGCATTGCTTTGCGAATTATTCCATGAGCGGTGTTTTGCATTGAAATCACCAATAACGAAGAATTTAGACCTATGACGGGTAAGTTTCTGGAGGTCACCCTTGAGCCAGTTCTTTTGCTGACCAGTGCATTGGAAAGGCAAATAGGCAGCTATAAAAGTAAATTGGCCAAATTTTGTTTCAACTGAAACCCCCAAAGTTTCAAAAACTTTGGTTTCAAATGAAGAAAGAATGTGATGTTTGATACGCCTATGGACAATGATGGCAACGCCACCACCAGCTCCATTAAGGCGATCATTTCGGTAGACAAAATAATTTGGATCTCTTTTGACCTTATGGGCAGGTTTGAGATAAGTCTCAGTTATAACAGCAATATGCACGTTATGAACTCTTAAAAAATTAAATAGCTCATCCTCGTTATCTCTGATGGATCGAGCATTCCAATTCAAAATATTTAATGACTTAAAATCCATTACTGAACTTCAATGTCATGACAATATTATTGGCAAATTTAATACCAGTTTGGATAGCTTCAAACATGGAATTAGTTTTTAGCATATCGGTTATCATGTCGATTAACGATTGCTGTAAAAATTCTAATTTAGGAGCGGATATGTTACCTAAATCAAATTCATCAGAAGTCCCGTGGGAATTTTGGTTTTGGTTTCTACCCGCTGCAACGGCAGCGTAGGTAGGTCCATTTACATGTTGAACATTGTTAACAACACGGTTGGGTAAGAATGTAGGGTTTGAAGATTGAACCCTGTTGGTACCTGCAGGTATCGAAATAGTATTTACTCCTCGTTGAGCGTTTGAAGTTACAGTTGCGGATGGAAAAACCTGTCCGCTGTTTCTACCGACGGTTTGGTAGGAATTAGTTCTTTGCTGATCGTTGTTAACAGCTGCAGAATGGGTAGTAGCTGGTCGGGAACGTATATTGTTTCCTACCTGGCGTTTAGTGCGCGACTGCAAAATTGCTTTGCGAGTCTTGCACTCCCAAAAATTTGATTTATGGTTTTCACCACAATTTGAACATTTGAATTTTTGAGGATCTTCCTTCACAGGACAGTCGTCCTTAGTGTGTGAGGAATCCCCACAATTCATGCATTTACCAACCATATGGCAATGCTTTGTTCCGTGACCCCATCCCTGGCACTTACGGCACTGGGTGAGGCTTTGGAAATTGGCTCCAGTCTTCCTGAAATGTTCCCACTTCACTCTGACATGGAGCAAAAGGCTTGCTTTTTCTAAAGCCTTAAGGTTGTTAAGTTCACTTGCCTTGAAGTGAACTAAGTAGAGATCGTTTGAAATCCCTTTGCGAGAATCGCCAGGCCGGGATTTCATTTTCATCTTAATTACTTGGACTGGGCTAATTCCAAGTAATTTTATTAACTCGTTTTTAATTTCATCGAGAGATTCACCACTGGGCAGTCCTTTCAAGACAACCTTGAAAAGACGCTCAGCTTTGGTGTCGTAAGTGAAGAAATTGTGGTTCTTCTGAGTAAGATACTCAAGAAGGCGTTTGAATCCGTCCAAGGTTTCAGCATGCAAACGGCATTCACCTCGTCTGGAGATTTGAAGGGAATATTTCACACCTTCAACAAATGTTAAGATTTCCTTGCGAAAAGCATGGAAATCCGAAATTGCCACCACAATAGGGGGAACTTTTTCCTTTCTCAATCGAGAAAGTTTGTTCAAATTTTGATTAGATGATGGATCACTCTCATCATCTGTGAGCATATCAAATTGATTACTCACATTTATTTGATTTGCAGGCAAATCAATAGATTGCCCTTTTCGTTTGCGCTTATTTGCCATAGTGGCAGAGTAATTTGCTCCAAATCGACGTCCAAGCAGATAACTATAAGAATCCGAGGGACCGAAGAGGAATTTTCCAATGCGATATCCAAGCCGGGTTACCCGAAGGGCCTAACAAGGATCGAAAAGGAATAAGAGGAAATCTAAAAATTGTAGGTATTATTTAGCACTGAAAAGTGCTGTTTAAGATTTGGTGTAGCGTTAGGTAGCAATAGCACTTCCTTCAGCAAATAGAAAATAGAACCGCACGGCATGAGAGCACAATGCAGAAAGAGAAGAGATAAAAATAAATTCAATCAAACACATCTTTCCCTTGTCGAATTGCGTATTTGTCAGTTTCAGGAGACATAATCTTTCTTTACTTGTTCCCCGACTTTTTAAAACAGACAGATTATCTCGTGTAAAATTCATAATTTCTAAGTGTGTACCTATATTTATGTAAATGAAAAATACTACAAGCATTCGTATCTATAATATATGATCTTCGTTCGGTTGATCCTAAAATGCAAGAAATGTTGTAGAGTGTTAAAGTGCAGAGTTCTGTGGTTTCGCGCTAAACACGTTTTCGTTCGTTTTCAGCGATAGCAGCATTTCTTCAAAATCTTGATTTGAGGTATCCTGAAAAAGTTTATTAAATCTATTGAAATTTTACAAAACTAACTAAAAATTTATACATTTTAATTTACTGTTGCCATGGTCACTATTTGCTACTTGATGCTGGTTTTATAACAGCAATCCGCTTTTATTTTTGCTGACCTAATAGTTATTGCTACCGAGTTAGGAATGGGAAGATTTAAGTGGAAGGGAGTTAAAGATAAATGGGCAAAAAAAACAATAAGTAATGTTTAAATCATCTATGAAGTAAAATCAATAAAACAATATTACCAAATATAATGATATTGTGAGTTATGATGAAGTAATGACAAAGATTGAAATGTAAAATCAAACACTAGCCAAATGGCACACAGTGCTGCATGAATCAGATCAGCTCAGAATTGGTAAAAAGTCCATTTGCAAACCGGAAATGAAAAATACATTTAACAATAAGTGCATAAAGCCTACCACAGATTCCGTAATTTTAAAAAGCCTGCCACAGCTGTAATTTTCTGCGTTATATACTGGACATATATGTAAGGAATGCTAGATGTCATAAATTGAACGTATGTTTCGTGTTTAAGCCAGATACTGCCTAAATCAAGTTTGTTGTATGAAAATGTGAAGGTCATGATATGATGGAAATAATACGATGTTGTAAAGAAATACTACATATTGTACATATAATAATTAAATGCCGCTATTTGCCTTTTCCGCTGCGATGTTAGATGATTGAAACTCTAAAATAGCAAAAATTCCAACGTGATATAATGAAATAAAGTTGATCACATGGCATCCTAGCAAAATAGCAAAGAAAATTTTAGGCAAATAAATTTCATATGAGTATGATTACTGCCCAAAAACGGAAACTCAATAAATACAAAACAAAAAAAATTAAAAATGAATGACAGGAAATTCTTCGATAACTCTTTTTTCCTACTGGGCCCATAAATGATTCAGTATGTCTGTAAAATAGAAAATGTAGGATCATAAGCATTATTTGTTGGTGTTTCTATTTGGGCGGAAGATTTTTTTTTGTTTGTGTTTGTTGTAAACAACTCAATCTCTAAAATAAATGTAACCAACCCACCATTCTTTCCAAAACGTGAGGTGGGTGGGCAAACGAGGTAAATAACAATTATATTTGTAATGTCTGCATGTCTGCTGATCCTACTGCTATTGTAGACGTACTTGCATTATCCTAGCCTCAAGGGAAGAAAACAATTCAAAACTATTATACAATACTTGGGAATTCCATGGATGATCTGAAATTATATACCGTTTTTTTTTTGCTGGAGGTGAAGAACTGGGTTCGATTCCCGGTCTGGTCTAGGAATTTTCGTTAAGGAAAATTTCTCGACTCCTGGGCATAGCGTATGATTGTACTTGCCACACAATCATACTAATGCAAAAAATGGTACTTGGCATCGAAAGCTTTCAATTAATAACTATGTAAGTGCATTTAGAACACTAAGTTGAGAGCAAGCATTAAGCTAATTGTGAAAGCAATAAGCTTGAAATGCTAAAGAAGAAGATAAAGAATACTTCCATTTTTCGTGGTAGGGTAAGATTTCAACATACTACTTTAACGGGGTCACGCTGCCTACATTGCCTTGGTGCGGCTGCCACCTAATGTATAGTTAACGCGATACAGCGTTTCTTACTCAACCGCTGAATGCCAAGACAGACGCTGTTTGAGCCGCACCTCCTTGGTGGACAGACGCTCAGCACGCACCTCCTCAATCTAGCTGAAGTCAGAAGGACAACAGTGCTCAGGCTGCACTACCAGCTAAGTACGCAACCCTTAGCTGGCGGTCTTTGTCATCTCTTGACCCGTGGAAGCATGAGGTAGGAACTTGTGAGGACCTAGCTATGTTGCGGGGACGCACGCTCCATCCCAGGTGTCGACTCACCATTTTGCAGCCCTACCGGAAAAAAAAAAGGAATACCGAAAAACTCAGCACACCAAAGGTAAACAAAGAAATTACCGAAAAACTCAGTAGTTGTGTTTGACAGTTCATGGTTTGTACTTATACGGAGTTTTCACCAAAGCAAAATACTGCTCAGTTGATTACTGAATTCTCAGCTCTTTGAAAACCCAGTAAAATTTTACCGACTCTATGTGAACAACATTTTTGCATGTTTTATATTTTTATTGACGCACATTGTAGATTCCAAACTTCACAACATATGAAGAACATAACAACAATATGCTAGATTTCTAATTGGAATAGCATAAACTCAAACTATCTCAACCACTTGTTTGCCTACATTTAGGCGTAAATGACCACGGACGCAGCCATTCCTAAATTCAGTAGGTCAAAAATCAAAACTCGCTCCGCACGGCGAACCGAATCATGTGTCTTTTGTTTTCATGCGTATCTCGCGCACCACGTGCCATGCGCACAACGGCCCCTTATCTGTTATGATGGGGGAACTCAAACGTTCCCTCCCGTATTTACAACCAAAACAAGGATATTCTTCGAACTTGTTGTGGTTCTCAGCAGCAGCTGGCAATGTCAAATTTCAACGCTACCAACCCGATTCATTATCACGGAGAGTATCCCACTGTTTCTGGTTGGCACTCAAAGAGTGAGTTTGTAGAGCAGCCAGAGGTATAACTGGTGAACGGCTACTGCCTGCTGTTGCTGGCAGTCTTTGGCTCCGGAGTGAGTGCGAAAAATCGTGAGAGGAAGGACGTCGTGAAGAAAAAAGGATTCGACAAGATTTATGTTCTTTTCCACATATCTTCTAAATTTAGGCTAATTGTGATATAAGCATTTAATTTCCTGTTACCACACGCTACATCTCCGCAACGTTGTTAGAAATGACCGAGAGATTAATTTCAAAACGGGTACCATAATGAAAGTAGTGAAAATTTTCCTCAGCTGCCAATCCGTACTGGGGTGTGTTTATTTTAGTGAGCTCAGCCATTTTGGAAAATGATTTTGCTTCGAATTAGTAATATGTTTCGAGCTGGAAAAATAGTGAATTTTAGTAAATTGTGTGAATAGAGGTGTAGGATAAATGAAATTTTCGCTGATGTATAAATAGTAAAATTATTCCAAGTGAGAATTGAAATGAGCCGAAGTCGTCGTTCTTCGTTTGGGCATAGCCACTATCAGCAGCAGTTCACAGTCACTTCGACCATCAACTACGGCGACGGGTTATGTGATAATGGAGCCAGTGTTCCCCAGAATGTTGCTCCATCTCCTTCGAGATTCAGCGAATCATCATACTCGAACCTGGGAACTCGTTTGACTGCTTTTGTATCTCCTCCCAGTGGCGAGTGTTATAGAAATGAAGAAAATTTGCGACCCTGTTGTATGCCACCACCATCCTCGTCAGCAGCACAACCGTCGAGCGATCGATATTCCACCAGCTCGGCTCCCACATCTATTATCGCGTATCCTGATAACAGAAATGCTCCCCACCATCGTTCAATGTCACCCTAGCTCTAGGACTCGCTACCCTGTCCCGGAACGGTTTCGTGATCCTCCACCACCCAAAACTGATCAATTTGGAAATTACTTAATAAACAATCCCCCTTTGATGACTAGTTCGGAAAGCTACAATTATTTGACATCAACTGTACATACACCTGTTAAGCGATACATTCCAACGCCACCACCACCGGAAAATTATCAGCAAGACATGGGTTTAGGTCCAACATTAATGGCCGGATTGATAGCATCGAAGGGAGGAATCAACATCATAAACCAATCAACATCGAGGGCACCCGTCGTTAGTACCCTTCCCTATCGGCTAAAAGTAGAACCTAAAGTACAAGCTGTTCAACATCTTGTGGAAGATTCGAGCGATCACTACGCTACACCACCTCGCGCTAGGCCCGTCAAATGCCAGCAACCACTTTGTACGTTTGCACAATCTGCTACACTTGGGCGTCAACCAAATCAGCTGTGCCCAGGTGCATCAGACTATTCAATTATACGCACCCCAACCCCTGTAAGTATCATGAGTGAACCCATCAATACGAACCCTACAGATGAAGAAAACTGCTACCACTGTAGTAGTCTACGTAGAGCCACTGGAGTCCACCAAACCACACAAACGTCCGGTCCAATTAGTCCTCAACCTCTGTCTATTTCATCGGTATCTATGTCCGAAATGGAACGCCAATCTCCGATGAGCCCACCGTCACTTGTGTCGCATACATCCTATTCCCATCAGCATCCATTGGTAGCTCCGACAGACGACGGTCGTAATACATCATCCCTTATAATTTCCCAATCACATACGCTCAACAGCTCCTGTAGCAATCCATCTATTATAATTCAGTACCAACAGCAGCACATTCAGCATCAGCAAATCCAACAGCAACCTCTTTATCAACAGTTACAACAATTACATCAGCAACACGCACAACAGCAACAACAATCACTTCCACTGCAGCAGATTCCTACGCCTAGACTTCAACCAGATTCAACACCATCTACGCTACAACGCAACACTCAACCACAGATGAGAGCTCGGTTATCGCACAAGCAACGTATAAAAGAGTATCTACGGCGTAGCACTTCGCAATTTTTTGGAGTAGATCAGTTGAACGAAGATTATGAACAACAGAAGTGGGAAGATCGTCAGAAGCGACTGGCAATTCGACGGTTCGGTCCGTTGAAAGAGGATGTGGTAGTGGGAAGAGTAAATGAACTACATGCTGACGTGTTGAATGAGCATAGTGATCGGCCAGATATTCTACCTGCACAAAGTCAGGATGAACCGGAAACGGAACAGAATAGACGTCAACGCTTCAATCCTTACTACAGACACGATGGCAGTGATGGCTTTCAGGTCGAAAGGAAGCCATCGGTTTCGCAAATGATAGCAAATGGGTTTGTGTTTGTAGTGCAGAGCTTGAGAAATCGTATTCCAAGGAGGCAGAAACAATGGTCTAGAAGCTTTGCACCTGCACACGTAGCTTTGAACAATGACGATAACGATTTGTGCGATGGATTGGCTCCAATACATGATGAGGAGTTATTTTTTGACATCCCAACTCTAAGTAACCAGCAACAAGTGGAGCACGATTTGGGAGCTGATGGTTCCCGGCAGATTTACATGATCGATCCCAACCCACCTGCGGTCAGCAATGGATGGATAACAAAGTCTGCAGAAATTCAGATTCAACAGCAACGTCCGATTCGAGGAAGGAATGTTTTGTATCAGTACTACGGATCCAGAATTACTGCACACATTTTGGATGGTGTATTGGATAACTCGAGACGACCATCAAGCCACAGTATCAAGCTACTGAGACCAGAGTCTCTGGATGACCGTTACGATTATCGACCGTTCTTCACGTACTGGGTGAACACTACCCAAATATTGGTACTGCTCCTGACACTTTTGTGCTATGGAATTGGACCGATTGGAACGGGATATGAACCAAAAAGCAGTCAGGTTCTAGTGACTAGCTTGAGCTTACAAATGGTGAGTATTGTGTGCGATGGGAAGGAGTATTTACTGTTACTGAATAAACTTTGTATTCTAGGTGACTCACTACGAACAACAAAATATCTGGATTGGTCCGAGAGGAGACGATTTGGTTCACGTGGGGGCAAATTATGCACCATGCATGAGAAAAGATACGAAGATAATGGAATTGATATCGAAAACACGAAAGCAAGAACGAGAAACGGCCTGCTGTATACGAAACGATGACTCCGGATGTGTTCAAAGCTCGCAAGCTGACTGCTCCGTCCGTGGACTGTGGCCAACGGTATGTTTAGTGTGGGGATGTTTTTCAAAGTCACTACTTTAAAATTATATTATATTTCAGACCATTTCTACGTGGAAGAAGTGGTCCCCGGGAGATTCGGGTCCCGGTGGTCGGATATCCGGGAGCGTCTGCGGCCTAGATCCTAAGTACTGTGATGCACCAGCTTCGGTTGCGCCACACGAGTGGCCGGACGACATAACCAAGTGGCCAATCTGTAGGAAAAATAATCAAGCTTCTCCGAAATTCCGAATGAAAGACCACACTGCTGAACACATGGTGTGTGAGGTGATCGGACACCCTTGTTGCATGGGCATTACAGGCGAGTGTAGAATCACCACTCGGGAATATTGTGATTTTGTGCGAGGATATTTTCACGAAGAAGCATCACTGTGTTCACAGGTAAAAAAGTTTTTTTTAGGAATTTGTACGGATATTTAACCGCTTCTGCTTTTCATTAACAGGTTTCTTGTTTGAATGATGTGTGTGGAATGTTTCCGTTCATTGCTACTGACTTGCCAGATCAGTTCTATAGGCTGTTTACGTCACTGTACCTTCACGCAGGTATTTTGCATATATTGCTTACCCTTGCCTTCCAGCATATTCTCCTTGCGGACTTGGAGCGACTGTTGGGGTCTCTCAGGACGGCGATCCTGTACATTGGTTCTGGCATCGCAGGCAACCTAACGAGTGCAATTTTCGTTCCATATCGTCCGGAGGTAACGTCTTCTGATATGGACATGTCTGGTTGCCTTATCGCTTGAATGTATTGATTTATTTTCTAGGTTGGACCACTGCCATCACTAGCGGGGACGATCTCATCACTCCTGACGCTACTAATCCTGTGCCACTGGCGCAATCTGAAGCGACCCCATCTAGCTTTGCTTAAAGTACTCATCGTAGGAGTTCTAGTGTTCGGTATGGGATTGATACAATGGCAGCAAAACTTCACAGGACTTATTTCTGGGTTGATCTTTGGAACAACGTTCACCCTTGCCCTCACACCGTACCTCAATGTGAGGAAATATAGTAGGAAAAGAAAGGTATGGACATCGACCATTCGTTAATCAGCTTTATCTTAACTCAATTCCTTATCGTAGATCAATCTAATCTGGACATGTTTCGTGTTTCATTTCGTGCTGTACGGTTTTATGTTCCTTACGTTCTACCTGTTTCCGTCGCCATTTTCGCTCAACTTTGTGGACGGTAATCAGATCGCCAGCATTAATGACAACGGTGGGATTCCCGATAGTTTCAATCCGTACGATACTTTCAACTATTTCAATAATAAGAATAGTGATAGAACTGGCGGATCCGCCGATAGTGGTTCCGGGGGCATCGGTAGTGGACAGCCACCTAGTGGTCACCGAGAGTACGATCGTGGTGGTGGGAGCGGAGGTGGAGGAGGGCGCGGTGACAGTGGGGGACGGTATGGGAATGGTGGCGGTGCTATCAGCATGTCAGGCGGAACGATCAAGAATATTAATCCGAAATACAATAATATGCACAGCAGCAGTAACGCTAATCTTAACGCTAAAACCAATAGCCATAGTTATAAACTGGTAGCTATATGTGAAAAGGGACAGTGCAATCCGCGTCCAAACGCATGACGTCGATGTGTTTTATGGTTTATTCCATTGCAGTTTGTTTACGTATTTTTCATTCTGGTCATTATTATTGTCACGTTACACGATAACGAATATATACTGATATACTATATATATACTAATGAATAAAGAAAGCAGGAAAACGGCCATGTACACGTCAGATTTGGTGGAAAATTAATACGTGTAGGTTGATGTCTAGATATCACTGCCGATGACAGCTATTGATCATGATGAATATTAGAGTCAATTTTCATAAATCAAGAAACACCCCCTCCCCTCCCCTTGAACAATCCAAATATTTGAAGGTACCAATCAAAGAAATTATAAAAATTTCACAGGCCAGTTTTTCCCGACGAATGCTCGACAGCGGACCAGATCTTCATTGTACAGCAAATCCTCTACCCACTCAATTTACCTCGGCAAAATGTCCAACAGCCGATCAACTCGGCAGTATCTATTGCTGATATCCCTGTTTAATGCTTGTTTGTAAGCTGAGTATCGGTAAAATTTTAATTGGTTAGCCGAATCTCGGTTATTTATTCACTGAATCTCAGTTTATTTTAAATTGCCGAAATGATTGGCTGTTGGATTCTCGGCGAAATAAACTAAGTGTGTAAATACCAGGTCGCGACGCATCATCTGTTTATCGATTTTAAGGTGGCGTACGACAGTATCGACCGCACAGAGCTATAGAGAATTATGGACTAGAAAGGCGTTCTCGGGATCCTCACAAGACATACGAGGGAAGTCCGATAAGCCTGCACTACTTAGACAGGTACTTAGCCTGCACAAACAGATTTTATCGACAAGCCCGGCAAAAACAGTACCGAGAATCGAACTGCCGCACAGTTTGAAAGAAACGTGTTATTTTCTGTGTTTTCTTATGCACATAAAGGGAATGCTAGATTTGGCATAAACTAATGGGGCCTTTCATGTAAATTTAACCCACATATCGCTGGAATTAGGTCCGTTCTATGGAACATTGCAAACAATGCTATGCTGAATGAATAAAAAATGAAAAATTTTAACAGAATACTTCAACAACGGGATTTCTCTAACAGTTAGAAAGTCTCTAACTCAACTGATTCTCACCCTACAGAAAAAAAATAAATTTTTTTGTGTGTATATGTAACTTCCCCTCTTTTATTTCTACGTTGAGGGGGGGGTAAACAACGACTTTTTGTGCAATTATCCATGCGCGATAAAAAAATGTGCTGGCGTTTTTTTTCTCTCTTAAATTTGTTGAAATATTCCTTTATTTTTTTATTCAAAATCTATTTTTGTGTTTTTTTTATTATGTAAAACAAATAATATTTTTTTTTTTTTGTGGTGTGTGAAAAAAAAAATGTTGTGTTTACACAGATAAAAAGAAACATTGAATTTTATGCGTTTTCTAATGCACATAAAGGGAACACTAGATTTGGCAGAAAATAATGGGATATTTCATGTAAATATTAGCCGGATAACGCCTGAATCTAGCCTGTTGTATGAAAGATTGCAAACATTGTTGCATGGCGCAGGAAAGCTTGCAAACAATTTTGTTGTTTACGCCTCCTTTGGCTGGAGATTAAATGAGGGGAAATTTTACGCGCTGTTTAAAATTAATTATTTTTTTCTGTGTAGCACACAATCAACGCCAAACACGTAGAAACTCTGGCAAGGCTTTCCGAACGCAGGAATCATGTTGCTTCCGACAGGTTTATTCGAATCAATCCAAGCGATGTAACATTGTTTCCCATTGTTCAACACGTTTCCGGGAATAACCACGGTGGGGGGGTGGGTGGATGGAAATTGCGTCATGCATCTAGCGTAATAAAAATATAGAAATAGCCTTTTTTCTTTTTTTTTTTAATTACTAATTTTACTTTTTTGTGATGGGGAAAAAAACAATAAAAAAAATTCTGAGAATCTGTTTTTTTTTTTTTTTTGCTTTTTTTAAATTAATATTAAACACCTGCGACCACTTTGTGGATTTTTTCGAGTGGATTATCTTTCGCTGATTCCTCATCACGCAAGCGTTTTGATCCTCTTGTCGGATTTTAGGCACGGATGATTGCCGATGCACGTACAAAATCTATACAAAACAATAGAAGTAAATACCGTTGATAAATGACAACACAGAAAAAAAAAATGAATTTTAACAAGCACAAGTTAAATTTCCCCTCGTTGAATTCGAAGCCAAAGGAGGCGTTAACAACGAAATTGATTTTAATCTTTCATGCGCCATAAAACAATGTTTGAAATTTTTCATGCAACAGGCTAGATCTATTGCTTATCTATTTGAAGAGGTTGTTGTTCTTGCAAAACCTTCTACTTCCAGCGCATCCAAGTATTCGTAAAGTCCTCCGTGGTTTTCGTCATTTTTTTTAAGTCTTCCTCCGCTTCCAGATGGCGATATACCTACTTCCTCCATATTCGTTTTCTCAGCAACATCCAGTAGTTTTTTAAACGCGTACGCAATAACAGCACAGTGATAACAGCTCGTTTTCTTCTGACAGATATTTGTAGTATTTTTGGCGATTAAAAAAAATAATATGGCTGTTTCTGATTTCAAAAGCATTTTAACTACATTCGGCAAAATGAAATGGGAATGCCGTAGAGTTCGTAAATTTGTTTTTCAGATTTCGACAGTCCGGTACTTTTCCTACTAGATCTGTGGTTACCTTTGACGAATCTTGGTAAATGATTTATTTCACCGCGAAAAAGAAAAACTCCAACCTACGATGATTTATGATTTTTTAACAAAATGTAGGCATATTTATAGTTTACTGATCAACTACGGCAATCAATTTTACTGACAACAGATTTTTCAGATTCTCTTTTCAGCTAGATACACTTGACCCAGCGATATTCATCAAGCATCAGAAAAATACGTTTTCTCGAGGTCTGCAAAGTAGGCTTCTATGGTGGCAATGACCTCCTCATTCGCCTCAAATTTCTGCCTGCCGAGTGACTATTTCAAGTTTAGAAACAAAGAGAGGTCGCACGGAGCCAAATCTGGAGATTTCGCGGTTCGTAACCCAATTCGAAAAATGTGTCCGCGGCGACCGTGGAGATGTGAACCGATAATTTCACCATCGTGTTTGTTTCAATCCGAAACTAAAAATCGGTAGTGATTTTCGCTCGCTGTGATTTGCCGTCGGATCTTGTTAGCTGCCTATCGTGTAAGATGGACCGCTAATAGAAAAAGAATAAGAAGAAGACTATCGTGCTTAATCATTCCTGGGTGAAGGCAACCCTAGGAGAAAGCAACGATCCAATTCAGTGCGATCCCAAAGCTAGCGCATCGTTTGAATCTGTTAGCGATGCAAACGTTCCCGTTGCTTCCCATCTAACTGCTAGTTTGTCGAGCACATCGCGTGTCAAGCATTCGACTCAAGACCCAGCTGTCGGATCGAGTGCAGTTAAAGTTGTGATGAAGCAAATGCCTCTAGATACGTATTAAAAAACACGTCTAGTGTGTAGGCTGTAACAAAACAGACTGAGCTTTATTCAACATAATAAGTCATTTCTTACTTGAGATATTCCTAAACCTTCTGTAGCCTCGATAATCTTTGCAGTTAGAACCACCTTTGTGAATACATCAGCCTTCTGGAAATTCAATCAGACATGGTGTAGTTGGATCGTGCCATCGTTCAGGATTTCTGTCACAAAATGATGTCGCATGTCAATATGATTTGTGCGAGGTGACTAGCCGATCTTCTTCTCCGCCTGCCACAATGCACTACGGTTGTCACAGGATATAGTCCACGCCACCATACAGCTTCTTGGATTGCAGCAGCCAATGCCATGTACTCGTACTTTCAGCATTGGTCTTGATTTTATACACAGATAAAAAGAAACATTGAATTTTCTGCCTTATCCAATGCACATAAAGGGAATGGCTGATTTGGCAGAAAATAATAGGATACGTAATGTGAAGTTAAGCCAGATGACGCCTGAATCTAGCCTGTTGTATGAAAGATTGCAAACAGTGTAGTTTGGAGCATGAAAGATTGCAAACAATTTCGTTGTTAACGCCTCCTTTGGCTTGGAATTAAACGAGGGGAAATATTACGCGCTTGTTAAAATTCATTATTTTTTTCTGTGTAGACCCATTTATACTTCATGGCTCGTCGTCTCGCATAGCTCTTCGTGTCGTTCAGCTTCAACACTGCGAACTCAGCACGAATGGCATCACACCACAGTGCCCGATCATCGCGCTGCATGGCTTCCCGGTACGTCTTCGGTTCACACGAACGACTCTGAGATAGGGAAAGTTTTTCAGGAAAGGTACGGCACGATAAATGAAAAATGTTGGTACGTTCCTGGGATTCAGCGCTCCCTTGCGCTGCGCCTGAGCACAATAGATAGTGCATCTTCTTTTTGCGGAGGGAACGTAAGAGTTTCCGTTGCAGTCATCACAATCGTATCGCCATGACAAACCACCACCTTGCCAGTCCGAGAATTGAAGATTCGATAGCCTTTCGAATGTCCACTATATCCAACAAAGACGCCTGCCTCAGATTTGGGGTCCAATTTTCGACGCTGCACCTTTGCAATGTGATTCATCACCTTTGAACCAAATATGCACAGCTCCTTAAGATCCAGTTTCTTTCCAGTAAATCGTTCTTCAGGGGTTACTTAAAGTCCAAATGTTCGCGTTTCAAACTATGTTTATTCAAATGCCCTGTTCGTCAATTCCATAACATCATGTAGTCATTCGTTCTACAGAAGATTTGCTCACCGGCCATATCAAGCTTGTAGAGCCCCATGCTCTCTCGACCAACAGCTACCAGTTCGATGGATGCCGACCTCACTTCGCAAGTATCAGATGTGAATATTACTCTGTACCCGTTCTAGCAGATTATGCTTACGGATAAGTTGGTTGCTAGATCCGGAACTTGAAGAACGTTTGCAACGGATAAAGTGCATTGCCTTCGACAGCTGACTTGAATTTTGCATGTCCAGTGGCAACAACAGATGACACCGCATTGTTTGCCACGTTGGTCCGCTGCGCGACTTCTTCTACTTAATCGAGCGACACAACACCGTGGCACATATCAGAGGCGTAGAATCGAAGATCATCTAATCCGCGGTCATTCGAGCACCAGACGCTTCGAGGCCCATGAACATAGGCTCGTACGTCGCTGGGAGTGTCATCAGCAAGAGACTACCAAGCCAATTGTCGTCAACTTTGAAGCCAAAATTTACGGGCTTGAGATGAGGGAGATGGTGGCCAACACCCTCAGGGACTTCAAATCGATCGGATCTTCAATATCTCGATCATGGCTTAGTAGGGTATTTATCAATACGCTTGTCAGTAGCTTCGCCTCGCTGAATGTTGGATCCTTCACACAAAAGTGCGCTAAATATGACCTTGTCGTGAAATTCATGGAGAAGGTCACGGCGAAATATTTCATGCATGACATCCCTGGGAAGAAGCCTTTCAAGGTCTCTCCGGCGGGTAATCTCCACTCTCCATCTCCACCCTGAACTTTTTCCTGTCGAACGCATTATCGAAGCCGGTGGCGCACAACGATTTCAGTTCGGACCATCAACCGGTGGTGACTGAAGTCAGTCCAAACATGACTGCTGCTCCACGCTGCCTGCGAAAGTATTACCATCACGTTAACTGAGTTCAGTTCGGTCGAATTGTGAACCGAAAAATCGACGAAAATCCACCACATGACACCGTAGAGGATATCCACCGAGCGTAAGAGGGATTACACCAAGCCATAACCGTGGCTGACGAGGCGTGCGTCCGAAGAGTTTCTTGTGAAACTTTTGATTCGCTTAACAAATGTTCGTAGACGCCAGTTTCAGAGGGCCGGGCATTTAAACAGAAACCGTAAAATGGCCGATCTAAATAGCGGATGGACCGAATTAGAATTGTTGTCTGAAATTTGGATGATCGTTATAGACTATTCTGTAAGGTAGTCAAAGCCTTAAAGACCCATCCCAAACCAATTCCTCCTCTGAAGATTGCCGGTTCGCTTCTCATTAACCCATTAAAGAAAGCAAATGCGACAGGCGATCATATTACTTCGTCCAATTTGCTTGGCTATAAAATCCAAAGTCCGCTCATGCACATCATGTTGCGCAATGCGTCAACAATCTAGATGCCTCCCCTCGTGTCGTGCTTTATGACGATGAGATTATGGTTGAACAGATTTGCTCAGCACGAAAATACAGCAAAAACATGAAGGCCCTCAACATGAAAGACTCAAGACAAACGTATATTTGCTATTGAGTGCTATCAACAATTAATATGAAACCATCGATTTAAAATTGGTTCACCGTTGTGAACCCCTTGGTCCGAACTACACCTTGATGCACCTTGTACCTTACAATACATTCTAGCGTTTTTCGGTAGCAGAATTTTTGTTTTTGTTTCCCTTACGCTGAACTCGCTCCGCAAGGGTCTCAGTAGGGATTCTTGGTCAAGACCCGAAGCTAAAAGTCAGTTCCATTGTGGAAATATCACAATAAGTAGTTTTT
Source organism: Aedes koreicus (assembly GCA_024533555.2). Taxonomy (NCBI): domain Eukaryota; kingdom Metazoa; phylum Arthropoda; class Insecta; order Diptera; family Culicidae; genus Aedes; species Aedes koreicus. Next base: position 149,837 of record JAHHFK020001461.1, read on the forward strand.
TCCGCCTGCTACAGAGGATCGTGTGCCTGGAGGTCATATTGAGAATTTTACCATTTAAATTAGGTTCGTAGTTGCAGCGCGCTTTGGGATCATCCTTGCCTTAGATCCACCTTAATAACATGGAAGGAAGTTACGGTAAGTAGAGGCAAAATACATTTTTATCTTTTTTTAATGTTATGGTATGATAGTATATTATTGCAAATAAATTGGTTTCAGATTATCGAAATTTGGTATGTACTGTCTTTTGCATGATGTGTCTCATCCAGCTCATCAGGTCATGTGTCGTCCAGGTCATCAGGTATTGTAAAATAATTTAAAATTGGATGGTTCAATGATGTTCCGGGAGTGACTTATATAGCACGTGGCTTTCTCAAGTCTATCAAAATCATAATTATGAAAAATCATGAAGATAGAGCATGTTTTGAAGTAAAATCTACTAAAGGTTCCCCCGGGGACGACTCCTGTACTCAACATTTCATTCACTTGAAAAATATTTTGTCTTTACGTGTGTTGGCTAAAAAAAAATGTTTGACAACGGCATCTTGTACAAAATCTGATCACAAATTCAACATGAGAGATAGCCTCTCCGGAAATCCGGAACAACTCCGGTGTCCGGGGGCCATGGCCAATTATGTTACTGAGATATAAAACTGCATTAATTTTCCAGTCGAATGTTTTATAGCGAAATAAAATCGGATAATACTTCCTGAAATTGGAGCACTACAAAGTTGGTCAAAAATTTGCCTGTCCCGATAATTTTGTCTATCCCCTGTACTGTTCTAAATAAATATAGGGAAGATGTACCTATATTAATCTCATCACTTTGCAATTCATCCTACTTGAAATAAAACGATATACACGTGACAGGATTAGTTAGTAATGTTTGTTGTAGTTATTAAACGTAAGCAAACATTATTATAAAACGAAACCGATCCTTCAACTGCCCAATTGTTTGATTCATCGTAGGATGAATATAGGAACAATGAGATTAGTATGGGGGCAGTTTCCCTACGAAATGAAAATCTTATCTCAAAAATTCTTTATTTACCCACCTTCTATCACTTATTTGTTGAGCAATTAGTTAGTTTTTCAACTGAGATATTCGGCTCAAAATGGCTGAATTATAGTATTTTGTTTACCGTACGGAATAATTTGCCGAGCACTCAGTGATTTTTTATACTGAGATGCTCGGTAAAAAAATGACAGCAAAGAATTTGTGGAGATGTTTGCCAAGGACTTAGCGATGCCTATCTCGGCAATTTGATTGCCAATATTCGGCGAAAAGAACTTAATGTGAACGTTGCATGTGGCATGCTTAACTTAACTATTTGCCCAAGTTCCCCATTTTCAACCCAAAAAGTATCCTGGAACAATGCAATCATTCAGTCAATTGGTTTTTATTCACATTGACAGTTTTAAGAAGTTTCAATGTTATTAATTTGTAGGTTAGAAGTTAACATAACGAAAACAAATCCGGCAGGGAAAACATTTTGTTCTTAGTTTCAGATCTCCATTTAACTAAGCATTTATGTCAACATTATACGATGCCCGTTATATTTCAAGTTTATACAAAGTGAATATAGTTGCCGTTTATCCGAAGTTATGCGTCAACCAGGCGATGTCGATTTAGTGTGAACTTTGAACTAGTTAGTTTAGATGATGGAAACAAACCCCAAGCCCTTTCAGAAAAAATGGAAAACAATATATATGTATTCTTCTTCTTGTAGCGGCCCATCTTACACGATAGGCAGCTAACAAGATCCGACGGCAAATAACAGCGAGCAACACTACCGATTTTTAGTTTCGGATTGAAACAAACACGATGGTGAAATTATCGGTTCACATCTCCACGGTCGCCGCGGACACATTTTTCGAATTGGGTTACGAACTGCTGCTCCATCCTCCGAATCCACCAGATTTGGCTCCGTGCGACCTTTTTTTTTGCTTCTAAACTTGAAATAGTCACTCGGCAGGCAGAAATTTGAGGCGAATGAGGAGGTCATTGCCACCATAGAAGCCTACTTTGCAGACCTCGAGAAAACGTATTTTTCTGATGCTTGATGAATATCAAGCATCGTTGGGTCAAGTGTACCTAGCTGAAAAGAGAATCTGAAAAATCTGTTGTCAGTAAAATTGATTGCCGCAATTGATCAGTAAACTATAAATATGCCGACATTTTGTTAAAAAATCATAAATCACCGTAGGTTGGAGTTTTTTTTTCGCGAAATTATCGTTAAAATAAATCATTCACCAAGATTTGCCAAAGGTAACCACTGATCTAGTAGGAAAAGTACCGGACTGAAAAATAGATCCTTTATTGTACGAGGTTAAACTTGAACATAATGAAGACCGGATGAAATTTAAGTTATTCCTTCACGAATTTTCGAACTTTGGATCGAATGCTCTTCATCAAGTTCCGGACAAGTGTTGCATCGCATTTTTTGGACGCTCGAGCCCAAATTTTTTTGAACTCCTGCATGTTCCCAGCTGCCTTACCAGTCTTCTTGAAGACCCTCTTCACGATTGCCCAGTAACGTTCGATGGGTCGAAGCTGAGGGCAATTTGGTGGATTGATATTTTTCTCAACGAAATCTATATCCTTTTCCGCAAGCCAATTGAGAGTGGTTTTGGCATAGTGAGCCGACGCTAAATCCGGCCAAAACAGTGGACGTGTACTATGCTTCTTATATAAATTGCAACAATCTCTTCTGGAGACACTCAGATCGATAGATTTCCGCATTTATAGTTCCGGTAGTGTAAAAAATGGTTGACTTCAAACCACAGGAACATATTGCTTGCCATACCAGTACCTTTCGACCGAATTTCTCCACTTGAATCGACCTGTCCGCATCGTTCACATCCTCCCCAACGACGGCAGTAAAGTATTGTGGACCTGGAAGGGTTTTTGAGTCCTCCTTTACATAGGTCTCATCGTCCATCAAAACGCATGCATCCGGACGCTGCAAAAGACGCGAATACAATTTCCGGGCCCTTGTTGCTGCTCGCTTCTTCTGTTCTGCACTTTGTTTCGAGATTTTCTGCTTCTTGTAGGTCTTCAGGTGGTTTCGCCTCTTGATACGCTGGATCATTCCGACACTCGTTCCTGCTTTTTTTGGCCAAATCACGTATTTACATTGATTTGTTCTTCATGATTAGAGGTACCACTTTCTGCTCCAGTTTCGGGTTGGAAGAACCGGGTTTTCTGCCTCTTCCTAGTAGCTCATTCAAAGAATAGTGTTCCCTAAACTTATTAATGATGGTTTTAACACTCGCATGATGAATTCCAAACCGCTTCGCCAATTTTCGCATAGTAATACCATTCTCACTTAGCCATGTGTCCAGAACCTTAATTTTCACTTCCTTTTCAATACGTGACATTTTGAAAACGCAGAATTTGAACCGCACAAACAAGTAAACAAAAGAAAGCTGACAGTCAAACGCACAGCATGCAGTGTTCAGAGCATAGAAAACCATCACAAATACATGCGTACAACGCAAATGTATGTGGATAGCTTATATCCGATACACTCCTTATTGCCATACATTTATGTGTCCATTCTCCAGCCCATACGATGGAAAAAAAAAGGTGCGTAACCTTGTAGTGGGTGCTGTCAGAACCAAAGTACATATTTTTTCTTGTACCGTGACCTGCCCTAATTCCGCGTAGCACCTAACACTGCGCTTTCAACATAAAATAAGGAATATTTTGAGATCTTGATTGATGATTTTACCAATGATGACCGCAAATGTAAGAGAATATAACCAACTTCACTAAGGGCTCATTATTGTGAGGCCTAGTCACACGCGCACGAATTAAAAAAATTAAATAAAAATTCTTGTCATGAACTGCCATTTTTTTGCTCAGGCTTAGCTGCGTTGTTATGAACATGGAAACAAAATTATTTGTTTTTCTCATTGAAAATCATGTAAAATAAAAGTGAAACGAATCGATTGTGTTGGTGCAGGTATGGATAATCGATTTAACATAAAATTCACTCAATTATTATTGTTTTCTGGCGTTTTTGTTATCAAAATCTTAACCACGGATTAAGGGCATCGCCAAATTTATGATTTCCTAATTCCGTGTTTGAGTTTCTGTTCGCAGTGGCTCTGAAAAAAATAATTCAGTGCAGTGTGGATCGATTTCACAACGCTTTAGACCTTGTAAGAAGTGTAGTCACCATTCGTGCTACCTCTCGGATGTTTAATGTAACCGAAAGCACAATCCGCGATAAAATCAAGAGCCGGTACCCAAATTCACTTGGAGCTCCGACAGTTCTTAGTCATGAGTGTGAGAATCGTATTGTCAAATGAATTGTGGACATGGCCAAAGCGGGATTCCTTTAAACATCCAACACCTTCGAGCTAATGTAGCTCAGTACCTAAGACAGATGAAAATCAAGAATTCTTTCAAAAATGGAGTTCCAGGAAGCGTGGGTTGCCGGATTTTTGAACCGCTGGGTACCAAGCACTCTGACTAAAAACAGAACCATAGTAACTGAGCAACAAGAGAGACGATGGTTTCAAGTAGTTTCTTCATTTCATGTATTGAACTATTTATACATTTTTTATGTTTCAGTTTTATAAAACAACGTAAATCATATTTTTGCTTCATAATGTATACAATACATAATCAAATGACGATCGAAGAAGTACAAATACTTGTGAATTCATTTTTTAGAACGTTATTTTTTTTTCACCTTGCAGCGTCACTAACCTTGCGGTAATAGGGCATGTATCGGTATCTAAGATTAAAATTGGTGCATATTAAATCAATTCACACCCCCATGTAAATTACACCAAGTGGATAGACATCTTCTATTTTTGACTAGTTTCAGAATATCGTGTGCAATTCTGGTTCAGTGCGCAGCCATTTACATGAAACGTCAAAAACAAGTTTAATGTTTTTGTTGACATGCTCCAGCTGATTTCATATGTTGCTGAAGAAATCGCTTGGTGTTGAAATTTGAAATCATTTTTCGCATTGCTTGACTGCTGATTTCTAAAATGGATTTTGACGTACAAGTGATCAAAAAGTCGAAAAGACACACTCGTGAGGAATTGCAAGGCTTTTCACAAGAGGTGAGTGTTACATGAGTTTCCGTTTCCGTTACTTGATGTTACCGTTCAATTTGATTCATTTTATTATAGCAACTCGTGGACAGAATAGTCCAGCTTGAATCCCAGAACTTTCAACTGAAAAACATTATTCAGAAGACAACGGGACTTAAGCCAGAAGAGAATGCTAAGGAACGCTGTAACAAGAAACGGAAGTTCGATTTTAACAAGTAGGTGACATCAGTTCTACTTGAGTGATCGTCAGTTAACATTTTTCTTCCAATCCTTTTTAAAGGTGCCACAAGCGCCACATATTGCTGCGATTCTATTATCTGGGATGGGACTACCAGGGTTATGCCTCGCAGGAAGATTCGGCTCGCACAATTGGTCTGTACTTATTTATTCGATGAAACAAATTGTAGCGTAAATATTTTGTTTCCAGAACATCAACTTTTCAATGCTCTAACGCGAGTTTGCTTGATTGAGAACCGAGAGTCATCCAACTATCATCGTTGTGGCCGTACGGACAAGGGAGTTAGTGCGTTCCATCAGGTAGTCAGCTTAGACGTTCGTTCGAAATTTGCTCCTGAAAATCAGCTCGATTCAGACTCGATTGCCAACGAAATTAACTACTGCCAACTGTTAAATCGTGTCCTACCCGAGGACATTCGGTGTGTCGCGTGGATGCCAATGGTGAATCCGAACTATAGTGCTAGATTCGATTGCCGATCGAGGACATATCGGTACTTCTTTCCGCGTGGTGATTTGAATGTAGAAGCAATGAGGGAGGCCAGCGGGTACTTGGTAGGAGCGCACGATTTTCGTAATCTGTGCAAGATGGATGTAGGAAATGGGGTGGTTGCATTTATGAGGAGAATTTCGTACATTTCGATTGTAGATTCGCAAACTGACAAAAACGAGTCTTCTTACGACATGTTGTACCTTGAGCTTCAAGGTAAAGCATTTTTGTGGCACCAAGTTCGATGCATTATGGCCATTTTGATTTTGGTGGGCCAAGGCAAGGAAGATCCAACGGTTGTTAAAGAGTTATTGGATGTAGATAAAAACCCTTGTAAACCGCAGTACAGTTTAGCCAGCGATTTGCCTTTGAATTTGTACGACTGTGAATATCGTACCAAAGGTGTATTTGATCCGGCTCTATTCGATAAAAATGTTCCTGTCGTAGAGGACGATGAGGAAATTGATGGCGATTCGGATTTAAGAGAGTGGGTTTATGAAGAGGAGAGCCTGACTCGAACAATTTCCGAGCTTCAAGCACTATGGACATCCAACAGCGTCAAGTAAGTATGGTTAACGCATTGATATCTTGAGAAGGTTTGGATTTTTGTTCTCTCGTTAGATCCACAATGTGTCGAGAAATGCTCAGAAGCTTGCAAGGAATATTTGACCGTAGTTTTCCAGAAGCCGATAAACCAAAAAGCCAACATGCGACTTTAGTACAGGGTGTTCAGTCGCGGGACTACAAGCCACTGATGGATCGACAGAAGTGCGGTGAGTCTTGATTTAACTTCTAGTACACCAACGAGATTAAATTTACCAGTTTATCTACTACTCATAACAATAGCAACTCATTAACATTAGTTGATACTAATACACTTATAATTGAATCTACTTACCAATCGGTTAATGCCGACGAAGAGCTTTCTAAATTTAGTTATGGTTGATCTGTTGGGTTCTACTGTTCTAGAATCATGATAGTGTTTTATGAAAGTCCTGAATGTTTTTATTTAAAAAGAACATTTTTTTCAAAACGATGTATTGGTTTGCACTTCCAAATATTAGCACCAATGCTAACACCATATGATCCACAAAATCATTAGATTTTGATGGAATTTAAGCCACTTTGGTCAAAAGTGGCGTTCATGCTAGTGAAATTAAATTCTGAGCATGGACCTCTCTGTTTGGTTCTTCAGCTTGCAAGGTTAGACATGAGTTTTTATTTTGTATGACTTATTCAGAATACTTTTCTATGTCTTTTTGGGTTATCGAACCCTGCTCCAGCAAAGTTGCCGGATTATCCTGCTGCAAAAGGTGAGAATCATTATCGACAAGGTCGAATCAATTTTACATCGGTTTTTATTCTTGTTGAGGTTTTCCGCCGCATTTGCCACAACGAAATTTAGTGGGATGCCCATTTGACATATGGTCATATGGCAAATAGTTTGGTTAGGTTTCTTTATTAATAAGCATTTCAACCTATGACTGGTTCGTCTATTAAGTGGCATAAGGTCGTTTGCAATAATCAATGCCATATGACATAGGATATTTATTTTCGAATGGTCGTTTAGCATAGTTGTCACGGATGGCCGTGAGGTGGTTGATAGGTGAAAGTAGTACTACGACGAACGCATGAAGGTTCTTAGAAATACTCACATAAAACTTACGTGAGTTGCCACGTGGTATTCACTGGGTACGTAGGTGTTACTGGATTTTTCTGAGCAAGTTTCGGTTATTGTCCTCGTGAAAATCACCCGAAATTTTGCGTTGAAATAACGTGTCGATATTTATAGGATATTAATTTTCGAATGATCGTTTAGTATAGTTGTAATTTGGCAGATGAGGCATTTGGCATAATAGAAACATAAACAGTATGATTGACCATTTGAAATAATGGTTATATGGTATAATTACCATTTGCAGGATTGTTATAGAATTTCCTTTGTTCGATCTGTGATATTCGCGACCTTAAAAAATTAAAACTGCGAGAACAGGGTGGCAACGGTGGCATGTCAGTAAAATAAATGTTCATTATAACAGAACGAATGGCTTAAAATCCACAAACGCTTTATTTCATATAAACTCACGTTATATTATTTAGAAATAACATGTTACGAACAGCTGTAGACATTTCTAGGGGTTTTGTTTTTTCATTAGGGCGAATCTAACATTGAGAGACTGCCAGCACTGTTGTGTTTTGATCTGTACTAAAGAATGCCTCGAAAGTTTTATAATGGCGCTTTAATGAATGAAAGAGTGCGAGCCCGGAGAGAATCTCAATGTTAGATTCGCCCTAATGAAAAAAAAACCCTGAGATTTCTTATACGCTTCTTATACTGGCACGGACTGTTTCTTAAGGCATATTGTCCCAAATATTAATCAACAGTTTCTTGAAAGATTCAAGAGTGTGACCTTTTGTGCCTCCCCATGTAAAGAATTCCAAAAGATTAAGATCTGGCGATGGCCATTCTTGTGATGATATGAAATGGGGCAAACTTTGGCGACACCATTCCTGTGTTGCTTTCGATTGATGAGAAGGGGCAGAATCCTGTTGAAAACAGTAATTTCCGTCTAAAAACGATTTCAAAGCATAGAGTAGCAAGTGATTCTTGAATACATGTTCGTTATAGAAAATATTGTTACCCCTGACTCGACGTAAACTAAAGGACGTTTTCTGTAAATCCACCACATACCTATGTTTGGGAATATCTGCAAGTTTCGCTGCGTATACTGTATCATCTTGGACTGAGGCTCCAGTGGCATGAAATATTAATTGAAGGAAATAATAAAATTTATTTACGAGATGTTCACACTTCAAGTTCTCTTTTGCGAATGAATAAAATGGCGCACACAGCAGAAGGTTCATGCTGCGCTCTCGCTCTGCTACCGACTTGCGTCGCTACAAGTGAGCCCTTGCAGAAGGTGCATAGGTATATTAGAAGGAGGCATGATCCTTGTTGTACCAACACTCCTCCTCAATGAACCTTGCTATCCTTTGACGGCAATCCCAGCATCCGTTCGAACTTTATTTGGTTGACTGAACCCCATCGGTTTATTGAGCACATGTACCCGTGCTCACACAGTTGCTTCACAAAATATTCCCGCAACTCAATGTGCTTGGACCGACGACTCTTACGCTCCGAAGTGACGAACTGGATACAGCTTTGATTGTCCTCCATCACCTTGACCGGATAGCTTAGGTGTTCACCCATGTCTTTCAGCAAGCTCCGAAGCCAAATCAGCTCCTGATTAGTTTCACTCAGCGCCACTTATTCGGATTCCGTCGAAGACAGTGTAACGCAACTTTCGTCACAACCTTCAACTAACTCACGACACTACTCCAGCGGCATATTGGAAGACGAACCCTGTTATCGAAATTTTTGTACTAGCGGCAGAAGCCCAATTGGCAGCTGAATATCCGATCAAATTTACACCAGCGTTGCTGTAAATTAATCTTCACACTTTGGTTGACTTCAAGTAGCGGACAGCACATTTTACCTCCCACCCACTCCCAATGGCGAACACACTTTCCGACCCAATATCGCTACACTAGCTGCAACATTCGGCCTAGTACACACGGAAATGTAGAGAAGCGTTCCAACGAGACTCCGGTAGTCCGTCCCGTCTAACAGTTGTGGACTCTCATCCTTCGTGCTCGGGAAACCCTCTTCCATCGGCGTATTTGCCCGCTTTGCATCACCGATTCCGAGCATATTCGCTACACGATTGATGTACCGTTCCACTGAAACACTGTACCAACTTATTTCTGAAGCTTTAGCCCTAAAAAGTAATTGAGCTCTCCAATATTGAATATTTCGAAATACTGCTTCATCACTTTGTACACCACTTTGATCTCTGCTTCCCCTTGGCAACTGACTAAAACATCGTGCACTAAAAAAGTACAGTGCGGGAAATAAGTATAACTACTACTACTACTAACTAAGACAAACTACTTTCTGAAAATTTTCATATTACATTCTATTTTGTGTACACCAAATGCTTTCCAATACATACACAGCAGCAAGTTAAAAGTTCATCATCAGTAGTTTTCCCCTTTGAGACAAATTATTTCAAAACAATCCAAAAGTTTATTTTTTCTCATGGGAAATAAATATAAAGACAAGATCAAATATTTCAACAGTATCATTTATTTATCGAATTTCAATTCAAGAAAATAACAAACTAGTAATGTGTAGCATTTCCCTTTTTAGAAATAACCTCTTGCAGACGTCTTGGCATAGACGTTATGAACGATTTCAATTCATTCGGATCAAGTTTAGACCATTCATCCTGAATCGCTAACTTTAATTCTTTCACCGTGTCATACTTTCTTCCTTGACCATAAACTTTGCGAGAAAGCAAGCCCCAAAAATTCTCGTTTAGATTTAAATCGGGACTGCATGCCGGCCATTCCAGCACAGGGATGTTATGGAAGTCCAAGAAGTTTTTTGTTGCTGCCGATGCATGACAAGAAGCGTTATCCTGTTTAAAGATCATGTTCTCATCCATCTCATTGTCAGCTAATGGAATAAGAACTTCCTCCAGAAGCTGGCAACACATTTCCGAGTTCATCCGTATTGTAATAAAACAAACGGGTGTCCCTGCAGATACGCTAAATCCTGCCCAAATCATAACGGTACCTCCACCAACATTCCTTTTTTCTTTAGTTGGCCTGTTTGCCTGTATGGGCCATCCGGCCCATATAGTTTGAACTTCTTTTCATCACTGAACACCACATTAGACCGCTCATCCTCCCAGAACTGGTATTTTTCAGCAAAGGCAAAACGTGGCCGTCGTATGACGATCCAGTAGTTTTGGTGCAGGTGCCGTTTTCCTAAAGGAAATATTGGGATCTTCACTAAAAATCTGACAAATCCGACGTTTGGACATAGGAAGATTCATTTCGGCATTGATGGCACTCGGACACAGCCTTTGATGGACTGCAAGTCATTTGATTTCCCTCTTCATCCTCGGTGTCAGAATAGAAGGACGTCTCCGGGTCGCATCTTAGTGGCATATTTCTTACTCAACCGTAGGTAATTATGAACGACATCCTTACTCCTTCATATTCTTCTGCCAATTTCCCGAAGAGTCAGAGCTTGTTTATGGAGGATAGTTACTTGTCCTCGCTCAAATTCAGTCAATCGCTTGTTTTTCGGCCTTTTTCCTGCAAATCGAACAACAAAAAACATAATGAACAATATTTATCTGATATAAATAACCCATGTATTCCTAACAGTACCAATTTCGACGAAAGCGAACAAAAATTTGAAGTCTTATGCAACAACAACACGTCGACCGGGAAAGACTGTCTGGCGGTGAATTGTGTCTTTATATTTATTTCCTTTGAAGACGAGATCAACAATTGAATCTTGTCACACACACATGTTGTAAGTGAATGAACTGGCGGCCATGGACATTTGTGCTTTCAATACATATTCATTGATATGCGTGTTGCTCAAGTTACTCTCACTGAGAGAATGAAACCATTGAAATCATTTTGTCGTTATATTTATTTCTCGCACTGTAGGTAAACAAGTTTTACATGTACCAGAATTGTATACAGGCACGGGTCAGCATCACTTTGCTTGAAACCCATTTCAACGAGGACACCGTCTTCTTCTTTAGCATTTCAAGCTTATTGATTTCACAATTAGCTTAGTGCTCTCGACTTAGTGTTCTAAATGCACTTCCACAGTTAATAATTAACAGCTTTCGATGTCAAGTACCATTTTTGCATTAGTATGATTGTGTGGCAAGTACAATCATACGCTATGCCCAGGGAGTCGAGAAATTTTCCTTAACGAAAAATTCCTAGACCAGACCGGACATCGAACTCAGCCACCTCCAGCATGGTGTTGCTTTATAGATGCTCCTTTACCGACTGAGCTAACGAGGACTCTTGACCAACCGTGCAATCGTTGACTCCAGGGTCGCATTATGGTACGCATGACCAAATTTTGCGACAAAAATCGGTCACTCGAAAACCATTAACTTTAGACATATGATGTCTTCGGAAGATTATATCTTAAAAATAAGATCTATCTTTTGGTTTCGGTGGTAACTAGGGTGGTCCTTTAATGTTCATAATAAAAATTCTAACTTTTTATTCTTATGATTTAGAGGAATTTTTGCTCCTACTGAATTGTAGATAATTTGATTTAATGAAACTTTGCTGAAAAAACTTAACTTCTATCTCATCTACGTATCGTTTTATAACGGTTTTTCTAACTTTCCTAAGGGTGGGACTAAAAAAAATACAGTTTTTTTGCTCTAATTTTTTAATTTCAATTTGATTTTCAAAACTTTGTTAGAATGACTTTTAGGTGTCATTTCAAAATTTTGAAAATGAGAGCGTTACGCTAAAGTGAAAGGTTTTTGAACGCTAATAACTCTTGTTCAACTGAACACAATGACTTCATTCACAAACCATTTGATCAGAAAAACCTACCAAATTTTGACATTGAAATTTGAATTAAGTGCTTTTACTGTAAGTAGTTCAATTTCTTACTTTAAAATGACCTATTTTTGCTCCTATACAAATCTGCTTATGAAAAAGTTGAAAAGTTGTTTTTCCCTATCTGGGTCCTCATAAACGGCTAAAAAATGGTTCAAATGGTCTTCTTCTTTTTATTTCATTAGGTTTTATTCCATGATGAATACAGAAATAGCCACACCCCTCAGCTGCAAAATTATTTTGCTTTGTTGCCGGTGTCTTATTTTTTAACTGAGGCTCGTCCCCTCTTTAGAATTTTGCTTTGTACTGTATTTTCGTGCCTCTCTTCATTCAGGGCTACACGGCGGGACACTTTAACTCAATTTTGAATCGTTTTTAACTCACTTTCTTCAAAAGTGGAGTCACTCATATTTGAGTAAATGTTACTGGGATTGAAAAGTCGACATATCTAAGACACCGACTTAAATCAGACCAATGTTTTAGATATGTCGATTTACGCATATATGAGTGACTCCACTTTTGACGAAAGTGAGTGAAAAACGATTCAAAATTGAGTTAAAATGTCCCGCCGTGTATGCTATCAACGCTAGTATATAGCACGCGAGATGAGCCGAAATGATTTCAGTTTTCTACATGAGCTCTCAGCTGGTGGTTCGGACAGGGCTTTGTCCACTCGCCACAGTCCGCCCGGTTATGGTAAAGGAGACAGAGTCATGCAAGGCGGTTAATCGGAGAGTTACCGATTTCCATGTCTACCCAATGCAATGATAACATTTCGAGCCACTGAAAACTGGTCATTCGTCCCTTATGAAATCATTTCGGTTCATCACGCGTGCGATATACTAGCGTTGAATAGCATGGCCTAGAAAACTCACGAGGATCACGAATGTGAAATATAGAGCCAAATTCATAAGAAGCGACGGGTCCAAAGTTAAATTATAGAACTATTTTATTTACATTTTAACTACCCATATGTATAACGATACGTATAAATTAGATGATACCATTATTACTTTAAACCAACGCGGTCCTACGCGAACTCTGCGTTTATATCCCTAATATAATCCACCACTAATTTTTTTTATAGAATTCTTTCTACACTACATATAAGTCAATAAAGGTTGATAAGTAAAATCAGTTGTTTCAGAGATTGAAAGCCTTCAAAAATGTGAAGTGGCTATCCAAACCGGCAATAATGGCGGTTATTTTGTTCGCTCTGAGCGACGTTCCGCAAAATCTAATCCTCAAAACCTGCTAAGGTATCGTACCATACGATGCTCGATAAGACGCAAATATCCAATAAGACCACAGTAAAGCCTTACGCTAATTCAAATGCATTTCAACCCAACTAATCTATTTTAGCCTTGACAATGAAATCACGATCGATCTAATTGTTCCATCACTTGTTTTTAATTTTCTACACAGAGAGTCTCGAAAGCCGTATCGATCATTACTCCAAAAAGCGACGGATCCAGGTTAGTGTCAAAAACAAGGGGGTCAATAGCGAAACGAAGATAGAGGAAGCAAATGAGGGAGAACAACTGATTTGTGAAGTACTCAACAATGACGGAGACAAAATTTGAACTGAATGCAAAATAATCCCCGCAAGGCAGGCGATCAATATTCCAAACAGGTGTGCTGAGCATGCATCAATGACAAGAGAGATGCGTGTAAATGAAAACATTACGGTGAAAACGAGTGAGTGAAATCTGATCTTTATTACCGTCGTTAATTTATCTTAATAAAGTTTTGTACAAACATGCTAGTAGAAAATCTTTGATTTGTCTTGAATTTCCCTTAAATATATTGCTAATCCTTACATCCGAAATAGTTCTATGTCTTACATTTCCCAAGTAGCATTGAATGTTACAGTAGATATTATACGAAATAAACGACACTCTTTGCTCTGATGCAACGTTAAGTATAGGAATGTGACTAGAATAAGGTGCCGGGACACTACTGACAAGCTGAAGTGCCCACTTTGGAGTAGCACGGAAGCGTCCAAAAATGAGAAGTCGGATTTCCTTGTAGGGTAGTTTTGATGGAAGACACAGTTGTCACGTTTGAAAATACTTGTGGATGTGTTGGGTGTGGGACGTCTGCTTGTTGTCTCAATTTGGCAAATTGTCCACCGATTTGGCCCGTTGATATCTGTAAAGAGAATCATTAATGAAGGGATTTCATTGCAAGCAATTCGTTGGGAATACTTACTTTCGCCTAGCAAGCTTCAGCATTACCGGACCTTCTTTGATATTCTTGAAGAGTCCTATCGTTTCGGCGTGACTCATTCCGTGCACGTGCACATCGTTTATTGAGATTATTTCGTCACCTTGAACAAACAAGAACAGAATTAGTATTACAAATTATTTTTTTGTTATACTGCAAAAAAAAAGAAACAATTTTAACAGACGATTTCAGTTTCAAGTCAAAATAAACAGACTCAACAAATATGTTTGAAATCTTGAATACAAAAGACCTGATTTGAGATATATCTTCCTTACCTTAACATGGCGTAAATTTATGCGGAATCTAATGTTCTAAATATGGGCATTAAATAAAGCATTAAATTAAATGATTTTTTCAAACTGCGTTTTTCTAATCAAATATCACAAAAAATTTCCAATGAAATATCACAACTCAAATGTCAACAACTTTGGATTTCTTTTAATTTTCACTAAAAGAACTATCTTAATAGATAAATAAACCACTCCAATAAAATATGACAGATGAAATGTTAACAATACATTAAAAGCGAAATCTGTAATGTTATAAACTTTACATTTCAAAGCGACAAAGTTTTGTTAGTTTTATGTATGAACGTACTTTTTTCTCTCACGGCCGAAGTAGATGCAAGCAGATATAAACGTACTTTTATTACTCGGAAATGAAAAATATATGTACAAAAAACTTGTGTTGCACTTCCTTGTGGCCCATCCCGATATTAAGCTATTGTCATAATTTAGTTACGTCAAAAATATTCTATTTTCATCCATATTTTGATCAAGGCAGTTAGTGTAGTACTTCCTTGTACGTTATCATATTGGTACGTTCTTTTTTGACTATTCAAAAGAAAACATTAATGGAAATATCTTAGCGAAGTGTTGCATGCCAATTTTTTATTTAAAATTTCCAACTTAAAGGGTTACCCTGATGCAAAATGAGGAAATCGCCCTAATGAAATATCACATATTGTATGTTAACAGTGTCCTAAGATGGTATAGGAGATGTTTGAATACATATGTTCTTAATATCCAAATCAAGTTTCAAATTTTTTGGTATTTTTTTTTAACTTATTGACAAAAAGGACCTCCTTTATGGAAAGCAATTTTACCATCGTGATAAAATATCACATATTAAATGTTAACAATAATCTACGATGACACAGAAGATGCGTAAATTCTATTGTCTTCACTATTCTATTCAAATTCTCAATTATTTTTCAAAGGACAACCCTAATCGAACAAAAGTGAGCAAACCCTAATAAAATATCATGAATGTAATATAGACATCATCGTAGGATGAAAGAGGTGTAAAATAATATTGCTTCCAATGCTCCAAATTTTGATTTTTTTGGATTTTTTAAGTGCTGATTACATGCTGACAGTGGCTTATGATTTAAGGGTGTTTCGATCAAAATTTGGTCGACTTAAACTTGACGCATTTCCTTCCATCGTGATTAAAAAAATTTTCACACCCCTAATTTTGAAGATGTGTGCGTATAGCATCATGCCTCTATTTTGATTTTGAGATTAGCACTTCAGTTATCAACATGCCGTCGAAGGAAGAGAAGCAACGCATCAAAATTTTGTAAGTGCATGGCGAAAATCCAAACTACTCCCACGCCAAGTTGGCGAAATTGTTGAATGTGGCTAAATCAACTGTTACCAACGTATTAAAAGTGTTCGGTGAACGTTTGTCGACAGCCAGGAAAGCTGTATTGGGGGAAAATCGAAAGCCGGAGGCCACAGCGACGACAAAAAAAGTTGCCCGCGAGATGTCGCAAAGAAGCTGGGAGTGGCGCCTTCAACAGTGGATGGACTAAAAAACGAGCTGGACTGTCGACTTACAAGAAAGTGGTGACTCCAAATCGTGACGATAAACAAAACACGTCGGCCAAAGCACGATCGCGAAAGTTGTACACACGATGCTGACGAAGTTTGATTGCGTGGTACAGGACGATGAAACTTACTTCAGACTTCAGACTTCAAACAGCATCCTGGACAGGAATTTTATACGGCAACCTGTCAAAGTTCGCGGAGAAATATCTGGTGTGGCACGCCATCTGTACCTGTGGCTTGAAGAACAACGTTTACATTGTGACCAGAACTGTCAACCAGGAATTTTATCTGAGCGATGGCCTACAAAAACATCTACTGCCTTTCCTGAAGCGACACAACTGTTCCGTTCTATTTTGGCCGGATTTGGCATCTTGCCATTACGGAAAAAATGCCATGGAGTGGTATGCTGCCAACAACGTTCAAGTGGTGCCCAAGGACAAGAACCCTCCCAACACGCAGAGCTCCGCCCAATCGAACAATATTGGGCCATCGTCAAGCGGAACCTTAACCCGGCAATTCGCATTCGGTAAGAAGGAAGCTTAGCTGAATATTTATCCTGTATTCTGTATTAACTGCACTTGAAAAAGAAAAAGAATTTGAGTTATTAATAAAAACTTTGATCGACTCACACACATTACTGTGGGACCAAATTTTGATCGGAAAACCCTTTATTTAAGAGATGTTTCAATACAATATTATCTTGTATATTCCATTCAAATTCAATTTTTTAAATTTTTTGTCCAAAAAGGACCACCCTTATGGAAAATAAGCGCACCACCCTAATCACACATAATATGCTACCAGTTGCCAACAATGATATAGGATATGTTTCAATACTATTGCCAGGAATATCTCAGCAGTTGAATTCAAATCATTCAAGTATTGAAATTGAACTCACTCCCCCAACTCAAAACTTGGCCAAGTCCTAGGAAGTGATTTTTTTCAATTTTTTTTTTTCGAGCTTATACCAGTTCTCGACGTTTCATACATTTCTAAGACCTTTGGCATCAAAAAAAAAATCGATTTCGGAACTTTCATGTACCTTGGGAAATGTTTCATGAATCAAAAAAGTCAAACTTTGACCGCTTTGGGGGTCCACTTAACGACGTCCGATTGAGCTCATATTTCGCATGGGGACTTCTTTTGATGAGCCAAAACTTTTAGCACTACTCTTTTTGGAAATTCGAAAAGTCGGTTTTGGCTGGCACCCTAATATAGTGTATATGTCCCTTAACTCAGCCTAATATGCAACGATCGATTACATATATTTTTTATTTTAACTCGTAAAGCATTTTAACTGTAAGCGATATTTAGCTTGTTATAAACTTGTTTAGATACGTTTAATAAGACGTTTGGTACTATGTTTCACAAAAAGTTACACAACTCATTTTTATAAAGTCAGAAACTTTCGAGGGATATGGATGTAATGTCGGTCTGTAAATATCAAATTGGGTCTATTCATGGATGCAACTTCGTCCCATTCGATCATTTTTTTAGTAAATGCAGTCTTCGTACGGTTTTTTTTCTTGATTTTCTGATTCAAGGCATTGTCAGCTATATTTGCTTTACCCAACATAAAATTTCACAAAATAAACTAAACTTAAACTGCTTTGAAACACTTAGGAAATTTTCACATATGATTTATTTACACTTCGATAATGAAAACATAATAATTCACTCAGCACCGGTTTTGTTCTTTGGTTTGTGTTTCGATGAGCCAGTTGGAAAATATACAACCAAAACTCATACATTTACATTGAAAATTTTACCAATAACAACATTTTTACTAAGTTATCCAGACAACAGGCCATAGTTGGGAACAAAGAAAAAAATATGTCCCTAACATTGGGTCCACGGTTTTCTTATTAAATCATTGTTATTTTATCGATGTGAACAGTCGGTTTATAATGTATGACTATTTTCTGTATATCTAGGCTGCATTATTCAGTTTATCGATTCAATTTTGCCAAATTTATATCATTCGAAGATCATGTGGATAATATGATCAGCTTAACCAGTGAAATCATTATGCCTAAAAAGTTGAGATAATCAAAAAATACACGGAAGTTAACAACTGCAAGTTGATTATTAATGTCTGAATAGCTTCTTATTAAATCGGGCATCTTGATAGCAACATAATGTTGTTGATTATTGCCGAATTAATGACATATTTGGTACATAGGCCGAATGAAGGAGCTAGGCTAACATTACATCCCCTTACCCTATATGTATTATTTATGTTTGCAAAACTTTGTAGAGAATTGAGTGAATATTTATATGAACGTATAGAAACGATATCACTCAATCAGCATCATACTCCACATTCTCGGCAGAACTGGAAGCGATGTTTTTTATTGGCTGTACAATCCAGGTTTTCCGCTTGGCGATGTGTTCGGAATGCCGAGAAGTGCATACAAACTCGTTCGGCTGTGCAAGAATCAAAAGTTTACAAAGTGTTTCCAAATTTTCCGCAAACAACACAATTAACTTTTCTTTCGTAGCTGACCGTTTGTGAGATTCGAAAAAGAACACAATTTTTATGAACGTGAGAGTTAGATATTCCAGGAAACAGGTATCGATCAACTCAGACTGGTTAATCACATCGAACATGGTTTCACTCGCGATCGGCACAAAGCACTCCGATGCTTCTGCGACCTTTTTAGGATTGGTCGGTGTCGGTGGAAAAAAAAAAAACGCGGATTGCAAGCTATCTTCCGCTGCGCACGTACTTTCCACCACAGGGTTTTCGGCGAGTGATGCTCTTGTCCTTTTTGTCTCCAACCAAACAGATTCCAATGTTCTATGCAAAGTGATGTAAACGCGGATTCAGGCGAAGATCGATGTGACTCGATGTGACTGATCGATGGCGGCAGCAGGCTGGATTTTGTGCCGAAAGATCCTGTGTGGACCATATTGTCGCGCTCCGTATTATTTTGGAGCAGGTCAACGAATTTCAAGAGTTCCTTTATTTGGTGTTCGGCTTTCGGCTGACTCAATCACAAGAATATGTGGAGCGTCCTAAAACGCAAGGGAATCCCTGAGGAAATCGTTGGTTTCATCGAAGCTCAGTATGAGGCCTTTTCGTGAAGAGTGTTGCACAACGGGGTCTTGTCCGATCCCATCCGGGTCGTAGCTGAAGTGAGGCAAGGATGTATACTATCACCACTACCGTTCCTCATCGTAATCGACGAGTTGCTGGTAGGAGCCATTGACCAAACCGTGGGTTGCTGTGAAGCACCTAGATTACTTCAAATTGGCTGATGATGTTGCACTACTAGCTCAACGGCGCTCTGATATGCAGAGTAAGCTCGACGACCTTGCCGAACGCTCTTCATCGGTAAGCTTATCCATCAACGTCAAGAACATCAAGTCGATGGTTGTGAAGACGGCGACCCCCTTCAGCTTTATGGTAGTCGGGCAAACAGTGGAGAATGTTGTAGGCTTCCAATATCTAGGCAGCCAAATGACGTCAGACGGCGGTACCAACATCGACATAGGTGCAAGGTTCAAGAAGGCAAGGGCTGCTTTTGAGAGTTTAAGGAACATATGGAAAAAACAGGCAGATCAGGGAACGTACCAAAATCCGAATATTCAACTCCAACGTGAAATCTGTATTGTGATTGTTATTAAGGTATTCTCCCATACGCCGACTAACGATCTATTATGATCTTGTTTGTAGTATTGGTCCTACCTTTTTATAAGTAACTTGGTTTGTTTAAATCTTGAAATGCACATCCATGAGCATGATACTTTGATATCCCTACCTGAACGAATTGCACCACTGGTGTGATAATAAAGAATTCATTGTTACTTATTCTACCAACGAGATTTTACAGGGTAGGCCCAAATAAGTGACGCAGTATTTTGTTTCAGTGTGGAATTCTTCTAGCCATCGCAAGAGCCATCTGGTTGCCAGCATATTAAAGAAGGACTGATTAATATGTAAACAAACTAGTGTTCGCTAGATTCCGTCGACAGGAAGTGCCTAAGAAAAATATGGATTTCAAAAGACAACGGATTTTGCAGTTGCATTTGGCGGTAAAGCGTCCCAACCAGATACTGGCCGAGACCCGGAAGGAAGGAATATGCCGCACATTAATCGACCGGACGTTAAGAAGATGGAGAACGAGGGGAACCAACGATCCGAAGAAAAAACCAGGTCGTCCTCGCAGTGTACGTACCTAACGGCTTGTGAAGGCGGTGCGTGAGCGAATTCGCCAAAATCCTTGTCGTTCTTCATATAAACTTGCTTAGGATATGGATGTCACCAGGAAAAATATCAGATCAGTTCTCAAAGATGATTTGAGATTGGTGTCGTACAAGAAAAGAAAAATTCGTGGACTTTCGGAAGCCAACAAGAAGAACAGAGTCATTCGTTGTCGCGAATTACTTCGTCGACACGGTGATTCCATGATTGTGTTTTCGAATGTATTGCAGCAAAGTTTCAACGCTCAAAATGACAGGGTCTATGCAGCGAGTATTCAGGATATCCCTCCTTCAATTCGCGCAGTTCAACGATTCCAAAATCATACTTCGGTCATGGTTAGGGGAGCGATTTCTGCGGAAGGTCGTCTACCACTGCTTTTCATTGATAAGGGTGTAAAAATCAACGCATCAAACTACGTAAAAGAGGTCATGGAAAAGCATTTGAAGAAGCATACTTCAACGATGTTTGGTAACCGTAAATGGGTGTTTCAACAGGATTCTGCGCCGTCCCATGGAGCAAAGATTACCCAAGCATGGTGCACCAAGAATTTGCCAGACTTCATTCCTAAGGAATTATGGCCAGCTTCTACGCCAGATGCAAATCCTCTGGATTTCTCTATTTGGAGAATCATGGAAACTCACTTTCGAGATCTCAAACCAATGGGTATTGAAACATTCAAGCCTACCATACAGAAGATATGGGATGAAATCCCCGAAAATCAGGTGCGTGCCGCTTGTAATGCCTTTCCGAAGAGACTAAGGGCAATAATCAAAGCAAAAGACGATATAATCGAAATATAAATATGTACACACAAACAATAAAATATAAGAAAAAGAAGAACAAGGAAACATTAAAATTATTTGTCTTTTCGTGGGAGATAGAGTCTTTGTTTCAAGCGTCACTTATTTGGGCCTACCCTGTACGTGCATGCAAATCACTTCGATTCCGGAACAACGTGATTCTACATTGTTTAGGAGGGAAACAATTTCTCATCACTCCAGCAATGGACATAATTTTTTTGTTTGAACAAAAATGTGAAGAGAAAGTATTGATAGTTCCGTTAGAGCACGGCAGATTGTGAAATCTGTGAAATTTGTGCTGCTATACGCTAGTAAACCGTGTTGTGTATCAGTGGAGGACACTCAACGGCTACAGGCGTTCATCAACAGATGCCTGCGGTATGTAGTTCGAGCTTGGTGGCCTCACAATTTGATCTCCAATGGTGAGCTCTATTGTCGGTATCACCAGAAGCCGATAGCAACTGAAATTTCGGGAACGGAAGTGGGGCTGGGTCGGCCACACCATACGAAGGGGCGGAACCGAAATCTGCAAACAAGCGTTAGACTGGAACCCAGTAGGGCATCGCACCAGAGGCTGATCCAGAGGCTCATGGCGGGGTAGCCTCAGGAAAAAAAAACAAAAGAAGTTTATAAAAATTTGACCTCTAGGCAATAGGTTAAGGTGATAGTGGGCAATCGCCCAGGATGGAGATCTTTCAATTTGACACTTTACACGACTCGGGGTGCGCAGGATCCTTACGTATGTTATAGAGAGTTCGTTTTCGTTCAGTTCCAACCTAGTTTCAACCCAGGTTAGCACTGGGTTGAACTTTTTTGACGATGGGAATCCGGAACTTTTTTACAGTTTCAACCCCAGTTCACCAATACAATTGTTTGTTGTGTTTTGAAAGTAGAATTTTGTGTTGTGTTCTGAAAGTGGAACTTTGACTCCGTGATGAGTATTGCTGGTTTTGCGGTAAATTATAGTAATCAGAATCTAAATCCGATTTTGATTCAAACTGTTTTTTTTTTCACGAATGATGAAAAACCAAGACACACATGGATTCGTGTACATCATTTTGTTCCCAGCATAGTGGAAAACTTTTCGGTTAAAAAGACGAGTGAAAATTTATATTATTTTACTGACACCGGTAATAAATTTAAACTACTGATACTTTTCGCGTACGGGACTCTTGCAAACAAACACTGAAATCGTTGATTTCATGTTAATTTAATTCCAATCATGCAAACAAATTCTTTTCATTCGCAGGAATCATTCATCTTTCTTATTGCAATTTTGGTTTCTTTGGAGCTGCATTTTCGTCGTTTCCCTTGGAAAAAGTTCTCCTATTTACATATTTGCAGGCAATCTCAGGCACACTACCAAACAATCTGACTTGTAACTCAAAATCGTTTTATTATTCTCTAGTTAGGTTGGCACTGAACGAGTTTCAAAAACAAATTCGCCATAAGTAAAACAGATTTCAATGACCTGAGTGAAAAAAATGACAGCTACAAAAACACGTAACTTCGATCTCGCATGAAATTAAAAGATTTTTCCAAACTGCGTTTATACTCAAACATGGAGCGTCAAGTCCTCATCCCTGCCCTTCGGTTCAGAAAGGGGTATGGGCGCGTTCTTCCGAGTTGGTCGCGGCAGATTTCATGTGTGAATAGGCTGCCATATCAACGTTCAAAAGTGCCTGAACCAAATGGACAGCTTGTAACGATCACTTGAAGATGCGACGGGGGATCATTGCCCTGGTATTCTCAAATGTAGCACGTAGTAAAACGTTTCTTGTCTTCTATGACTAACCGTTATGGAATGGAGTAAACTAGTGGAAACTCATCGGGAATGACCTCTCATATGCATCTGTCGAACCATTCTGAACGGCCGTTGTGAGAATATCACCATGAAAAGCTCACATGCGCATGTCATGTTACCAATTTCCAATGCTTCTCTCCTTTCTCCAATTCTCTTTCCTATCCCATGGGCGCGAGCGGTGCCATATGAAACATTGTGAGTCTCGTTATGCGCTATTGAAGTCAGCTCTTCAAAAGCAGAAACATCGAGACGACCCTACAGCAAAGGGAGGTTGAAGCAGTAGGTGGGGAACGGTATGTAACCTTAACTAATTTTACAAGCCAAATTTTCTAACACAAGCTTCAAGGTAAGATGAATTCAAATCAAGGCAAGAAAATCATATTATTTCTCTAAATTTTGCATATATTTATATAACACCATATGCTGGGATAAAAGGAGGGATCATCAGAGCACCCGATTGAAGCGATTTGGATAGGAAGAGTGGGACTGCCAACTTCCTGTTGTTAACATTTCGTGAATAAAGGGCGGGCTCTTCTCCCCATCTAGTGGGACTTTGTAGACGAAATACGCGTAAATGTCATGATAAGCAGTGAAGGTAGTTGGCATTACATGGAAATTACTAATCTTTCTTCTCATTTTCTAGTATCAAAGAATTTCTCAGCGGCACTGAAGAAGTTCCTTTACCACAAATTTTTAGACGATCACAAAAAAACACGAAGGGGAAACCACCTGCAAGGTATCACGAGTTCTAAAACGTGGCTTACAAGCATCAACCTGAACCGAGAACTTATGAAGAAGCTGTAACTGGTCCTGAGCGTGAAATATGGCTTGCAGCAGTTAATGATCAGCTAAACTCGCTGAAGCAGAATCGAACCGGTGATTTGGTATAACTTCTAGAGAGACGAAAAGCAATAGGATGCTAATGGACACTCAATTGGAAGGAATACAAACGAAGAAACCTGGTGCGTTATCAAGCTAGACTCGTTTCGCAGGGGTTCATACACAAATTTGGAACCAAATACGATGAGGTATTTGCACCAGTTGTTTAACAGGTAACCTTGAAAATTCTCGATACCATTGCTACTCAAAGAAAATTGCTCCTGAAATACGCGCACGTCAAGACCACTTAAACAGAAAACTGCAAGTGACATGAACATAACTAACTGGGTTCATACCATGTACGCAAAAAGAGAAATCACTTCACAGCTGGGAAGTTCGTCCATTACAGTACGGGCAACGAAAGGTTGTTCCCAAGGAGGAGTCCTCTCACCACTAATGTGGTCCTTAGTTGTAGACGATCTTCTAAGAAGCTTAGAGGAAAAAGGTTTCGAGGTTGTAGGTTTTGCAGACGATATAGTCATTATAGTGAGGGGAAAATTGGACAACATCATTTCAGAAAGAATGCAATGGGCCCTAAAATTTACCCAGTCTTGGTGTATCAAGGAGGGCCTTAGCATTAATCCATCAAAAGTAGTAATTGTACCTTTCACTAGGAAAAGGAAGTTTAGTCTAAAAGCGTTTCTGCTAGGAGGATTAAAGATTCATCTTAGTGAACAGGTTAAATGCTTAGGAGTGATACTGGATGCCAAACTGAACTGGAATGCTCATCTTGAGTGTGTGATCGGTAAGGCAACCAGTGCTTTCTGGATATGCTCAAAAACATTTGGCAGAAAATGGGGTCTTAGACCAAAAATGATAATGTGGATTTATACATCCATAATACGTCCAAAATTAACTTATGCTTCTCTTGTGTGGTGGCCAAAAACAAAAAAGGCTACTGCACAGAAAAAGCTTAACTTCAACGGATAGTAAAGGGCGATACGGTCAAAATTTGGTCAATATCAACTTGACGTATTTCTTTCAATTTTGCATTTAAAAAACCTGAACACCCCTCATTTTGAAGGTGTGTGTGTGTAGAATGTTGCTCCTATTTTGATTTTGGAATTCACTCTTCAGTTGTCAAAATGCCGTCCAAGCAAGAAGAGCAGCGTATCAAAAGTTTGCTCGCGCATCACGAAAATCCGAGCTACTCGCACGCAAAGTTGGCAAAATCGCTAAAAGTTGCCAAATCAACCGTTACAAATGTAATTAAAGTGTTTGGGGAACGTTTGTCGACAGCCAGGAAGTCTGGATCGGGGGGAAATCGAAAACCGGAAGCCGCTGAGACGACAAAGAGAGTTGCCGGTAGTTTCAAGCGAAACCCTAACCTATCTCTCCGAGATGCCGCAAATAAGCTGGGTGTATCGTCTACAACCGTGCATCGAGCCAAAAAAACGAGCCGGACTATCGACTTACAAGAAGGTAGTGACTCAAAATCGCGATGATAAACAAAATACGACGGCCAAAGCGCGATCCCGGAGGCTGTACACGACGATGCTGACGAAGTTTGACTGCGTGGTAATGGACGACGAAACCTACGTCAAAGCCGACTACAAGCAGCTTCCGGGACAGGAGTTTTATACGGCAAAAGGAAGGGGAAAGGTAGCAGATATTTTCAAGCACACGAAACTGTCAAAGTTCGCAAAGAAATATCTGGTTTGGAAAGCCATCTGTACCTGTGGCTTGAAAAGCAGCATTTTCATAGCTTCCGGGACTGTCAACCAAGAAATTTACGTGAAAGAGTGTTTGAATAAACGTCTGCTGCCTTTCCTGAAGAAACACGGTTGTTCCGTACTGTTTTGGCCGGATTTGGCATCTTGCCATTACGGTAAAAAGGCCATGGAGTGGTACGCCGCCAACAACGTTCAGGTGGTTTCCAAGGACAAGAACCCTCCCAACACGCCAGAGCTCCGCCCAATTGAGAAATACTGGGCTATTGTCAAGCGGAACCTAAAGAAGACCAAAAAAACTGCTAAGGACGAGCAGCAGTTCAAGGCAAACTGGCTTTCTGCGGCGAAGAAGGTGGACAAGGTGGCTGTACATAATCTGATGGCAGGGGTCAAGCGTAAGGCCCGTCAATTCGGATTTGGAAAAGCGGAAGCCTAACTGAATATTTTTACTGAATTTTATACTAATTGAACTTGAAAAAGAAATTTAATTTGATTTTTTAAATAAACGATTTCACCGATTTACACGCGTTTTCCCTTGACCAAATTTTGACCGTATCACCCTTTATCCATTGCCATAACGGGAGCGATGCAAAGCACTCCATCAAATGCTTTGAATGCAATTCTAAAACTGCTGCTTTTGCACGAATACGTGCAACTAGAAGCGGGAAAGAGTATGCTTGGACTTGAACGTTGAAACGGTTGAAAACTTTCATGTCTGGTGACAGTCGGTCACCTGAGTATTTCACAAAGCTTTCAAAATGGGCCAGTGATGTATATGAATGGAGACTGGATGAAACCTGTGGAAAACCATGACATCCCTTACAACATATGTGAAACGTCAAGTATAGATTGAGAAGTCGGAGGTCCCACTGTTCGTCATGGCTCCATAAAATTCTTCACAGATGGCTTAAAAATTGGAACAAAAACGGGAGCAGAAATCTTCGGCTCTGGGGTAGAAATCTCAGTGGCGATGGGAAACTATCCAACGGTTTTCCAAGCGAAGATCTTTGCTATAATAAAATATGTTAACGTTTGTCTGAAGAGCAAATATAGATATGCAAATATTTGTATTTTTA
The DNA here is from genome assembly GCA_024533555.2 of Aedes koreicus. Classification (NCBI taxonomy): domain Eukaryota; kingdom Metazoa; phylum Arthropoda; class Insecta; order Diptera; family Culicidae; genus Aedes; species Aedes koreicus. The sequence continues at coordinate 176,584 of JAHHFK020001461.1, forward strand.
CAGACAGCCAGGCGGCACTCAAAGCGTTAAGTAATTATATATGTACATCCAAACTTGTCTGGGAATGCATTCTTTCATTGCGAAAGGTTCCAAGAGAACTCGGTAAATTTATTCTGGGTTTCGGGACACTGTGGCATTGAAGGCAATGAAAGGGCAGACGAGCTTGCTAAACAAGGTTCAAATGCACAGTTTATTGGCCCAGAACCATTCTGCGGTATATCATACTGTGCCATAAAAATGGAATTAAAATCTTGGGAAGTGCAAAGGGTGATGACTAATTGGTTGGTCACCACAAAGTGTGTTCAAGCGAAAAGGTTTATAATTCCAAATGTTACAATTAGTAAAAAGGTTCTGGAGCTCAATAAGAGCTCATTCAGACTTGACAAATGGTGATCAAGCTGTAAGATGCGAATAAGAATAGTAAACAGGGGTATACCACAAAAGTTCAACTTAGTGGACGCAGTGGTTCTAAGCCCCCCCCCCCCCCCCCCCCCCCCAAAAAAAATGACCGTTTATATGAAACAACCAACCGGAATACGTTCAGATCAAGATGATGCAGTCTGCCTTCTACGCGAGAGCCTCCTATGGTTTGAAGCAAGCAGCTCGAGTCTGGAACACAACTTTCGATGTTGCATTGGGTTCACTCAATCGAAAAACGATTTATGTCTTTATTTTCGTGGAAAAGGTGATTGTGTTTGCCTTGCGGTTTACGTTATTATGACATTTTGATGGCCTGTCTTACTGAAGACGAGTACCAAGGCATTATCCGGGATTTGAACAAACACTTTACTGTGACGTCGTTGGGTGACATCCGTAATTTTCCTGGAGTTGAAGTCAGTTGGACCGATGAATCAAGCCGGATTTATTCGAAAACTACTAAGCCGTTTCAGAATGGATGAAGCAAAGTTATCAAATATTCCATTGGACCCAATGCATTTCCAAACCAAAGAGGAGAGTGACAAACTAACAGACACCTGGTTGGTGGTTTGCTCTATTTTGCTGCCAATACACGTCCAGATATTGCAGTTACTGTGCCAATTCTAGGACGAAGGTGAGCTGTCCATCACTAGCCGATTGGGTGAAGGGGCTACTTAATGCAGTGGGCTACGAGCTGGTACTGGCTATCAATAAATATCCCTTAACCGTGTACATAGATGCACATTGGGCAGGAGATGCAAAGGACAGAATACTTGTTCCAACTAGGAAGCGGTACAGTAGATTGGAGTACGAAGAAGCAGACATGTGTGACGCAGAGTAGTACCAAAGCTGAGACAGAGTCATCTTTGCGGTTAATGCAACGCAGGGGCCCTGGGCGCTTTGGGGCAGTATTATTTTTTTGGTTTGCTGCAAAAATCAATTTTGTTAAAAAATAGTTGGGGGTCATCTAACCCAATTTTCGGGGTCTTTTTTGTGCTGGGGGCGCTTTTGTTTGATTTGAGTGGATTAGAACATTAATAGTGTAATTTCATACCACCGCAATTTAAGGGCTTACGCTGAAGCATTCTCGACGGCAGCCATTACCTCAAAATTTAGAATTGATATAACTCAGAATCTGTACTAGATATTGAATATTTCATCACATCAGTTTGTATGCTTACTTGCTGTAAGCAATCTGATGCAGTTCGATTCGATGTTCATTCACTAACAATCGCGATTTATCAATTTGAAAAAGCGAGGTAAGTTTGCGAGAGATAAAAGATACGAAAAAATACATGGAGCAGCAATTCACCTTAAAGGAAATCATAAATTTGTCCCGGAATAATGTTCATAATACATCTTCGAAATAAGATTGATGTATTGTGGTATTGATTCTGCTTAGTTATGCTGGCAACTTAGAATAAATAAAAATTCAAAATGAATGCGTTTTAGAGATAATTTCTGAGCACAGCTATTTGAAAAGTGAAATAATGCGTGCATTATAAAAAAGCGACTAAATGTTCCAATTTTTCATGAGATTACCCTGCCACCTATTGGTTGGTCCGTATCGTTCCAATTTTAGTATATGTCCAGCCGAAGCTAGGACAGTCCTTCAGGCGATCTGGCATCACTGGTTATGTTTACACTACCTTTGTCTTCGGGCTCTGTATATTGCTGCTTTTTCGAGTGCATAACGAATCGATAAATCGAGAGTGAGTGAAAAAGTGATAGTTGAATCGATACCGGTGACAAAAGTTAAGTGTATCAGGTGAGAACCAGTGTAAAAAGGTAATTATCCTTTATTAACTGTGTGCCATATAGAAAAGTAGAAAAAGAAAAGAAAATAAAACGCGGCAAGTGATAGAAAGCTGTTGTATTGAAAGCTTGAATAAAACATTATTCAACTTGGCTTGCATAAGACCTCATTGCAAGCTTGGATGCAAGCTTAGCTTGCAAACTTTGGGGGAAGTTTAGCTTGAAATTGCATGAGGAACTTTCGAACTTGCTTGGAAAGCTTTCAGACTTGCTAAAAAGCTAGCGCATACATGTTTGTTGCGTGAAAGTAATAAAATACCAGTGATGCTAGTTTCACTGAAACCGAAGTGAAGTCGAAACTGATAAACGCAAATATAAAACTTTTTTCATAATTTTCATAATTTAAAAATAAATAAAACAAAGGAGAAGGAAAAAAAATTAATAAACAAATAAACAAATAAAAAAAAAAAAATTAAAAAAAAATTTAGGATGAGTTTGCTTTTATCTAAATCGAGGGTAATCGGCAAAAATGGTAAAGAGTGGAATAATCATTGGAAATTATCCACAACTCAAAATTTCGACAGTGCAGTTCGATGCTCTGCAACAAGCTCATCTACAAAAAGTAGAGGAGCAAAGACATGACGTAAAACCTAAGTTTACAAAATGTAGCTACAAGAAAGGTGATTTATCTCTTGAATGCGAGGATCAAATTACAGCAAATAGACATATGCAATAAGGGAAACGTACCGCCATTTTTAACGTACCGCTATTAGACAATAAGTCTTAGATCTAACATTGTGCAATAGTGCAATTTATGAAAGAATTGCAAATTGGGAAGTTTCTGAAGAAACGTCATTGTCAGATCATAGACACATTATGTTTGAATGGAGTGAGGGGAATTGGTTAACTACTACGTTTAGAAATCCTAGGAAAACTAACTGGGCATCAATATGTACAGTGTTTGAATTCGGAGTTATTTACGTGAAGGTGGAAAGATCGATTCTGTTCAGAAATTAGAATCGTTTTTCCAAAAGGTAAATGATAAGATTTTAAATTCTATCACCACTAGTTGTCCAATAAAAAAAATCGTCCTCTGACAGGGATGTTCCATGGTGGAACTCTAAATTGGATCGTCTGCGTAAAACGTCTCGTAGATTGTTTAATAAAGCGAAAAGAACCTCAGATTGGACCCCTATAGGAGTGCACTTACTGAGTACAATAGAGAAATAAGAAAATCCAAACGAAGATCCTGGGTTCTAACGTGAAAACATAATAGTCCGGAAGTCGCAAGACTACATAGGGTTCTTGCAAAGGATCACACGATTGAGCTTGGGAATCTGAAAAATGAGGCTGGAGTTTTTACAAAAACTCCTAGTGAGACGTTAAAGTTGATTATGGAAACACATTTTCTTGGATCAGCTTTGTGTGTAGATCCAATCAGAGATGGATCACTTGAAGGTGAAAGAAGTTCTACAAGGACATCTCAAATGTCTGTTAGAACAAAAATCGCCGCAGATGACTTGGCTGATAAAATCTTTAAGAAAGCCAGGGTAGAAAATGCGTTGAGATTCTTTCTCAGCCTTACAAATCCGCAGGAAATTGACGGGATATTTCCAGCACTACTTCAAAACGGCGAAGCATTGTTGATCTCGCCATTAATTGAGATTTTTAAGGCAATTTAAGACTCAACCATATTCCAACTTCATGGACACAAGTAAAAGTTATCTTCATCAATATCAACTTGACGTATTTCTTTCAATTTTGCATTTAAAAAAACCTGAACACCCCTCATTTTGAAGGTGTGTGTGTGTAGAATGTTGCTCCTATTTTGATTTTGGAATTCACTCTTCAGTTGTCAAAATGCCGTCCAAGCAAGAAGAGCAGCGTATCAAAAATTTTGCTCGCGCATCGCGAAAATCCGAGCTACTCGCACGCAAAGTTGGCAAAATCGCTAAAAGTTGCCAAATCAACCGTTACAAATGTAATTAAAGTGTTTGGGGAACGTTTGTCGACAGCCAGGAAGTCTGGATCGGGGGGAAATCGAAAACCGGAAGCCGCTGAGACGACAAAGAGAGTTGCCGGTAGTTTCAAGCGAAACCCTAACCTATCTCTCCGAGATGCCGCAAATAAGCTGGGTGTATCGTCTACAACCGTGCATCGAGCCAAAAAACGAGCCGGACTATCGACTTACAAGAAGGTAGTGACTCCAAATCGCGATGATAAACAAAATACGACGGCCAAAGCGCGATCCCGGAGGCTGTACACGACGATGCTGACGAAGTTTGACTGCGTGGTAATGGACGACGAAACCTACGTCAAAAGAAACCGACTACAAGCAGCTTCCGGGACAGGAAGTTTTATACGGCAAAAGGAAGGGGAAAGGTAGCAGATATTGTCAAGCACACGAAACTGTCAAAGTTCGCAAAGAAATATCTGGTTTTGCAAGCCATCTGTACCTGTGGCTTGAAAAGCAGCATTTTCATAGCTTCCGGGACTGTCAACCAAGAAATTTATGTGAAAGAATGTTTGAATAAACGTCTGCTGCCTTTCCTGAAGAAACACTGTGGCCAGTGGAAGGGGCTAATCGACCAGTCGGCCAGAAGGAAAATCCGGGTTCGGAAGTGCGGGAATCGGAGTTCAGGGACCATCATCCTGAATCCCTCACGCGTCGCCAGTGTCAATTGCCGTCGAACCGGTCCCCAATCCCTTCCGATAGATATTGTGTCTCGACCGCGTGGGATTTGGGTTAGGCGCGTGTCCGACGGTCGTGTGGTAGCCGAAGGAGTGAAGTTGTGCCTGCTTCGTGCTCCTAGCGTGTGGCCGTGGATACCGGTCCTGAACCGGCCGCCAGAACGGCGCCGCTAGTGCGAATTTCTAAAGAAAAAACCCGAAAAGTGTGCCCCGACCAAAAAACCTATTCCGCGTGTGTCGGAATCGTAATCCCGAACGAAGTGTAAACCCTCCGTGCTATCCTCAACCCCAGCGACGACGCTGCATCCAGTTAGCAACGGCGCGGGCCAGCGTAACTCCCGAGACGACAGAGCAGGCAGCCCCTGTGGGTCTTTAAGGTAAGTTGCATTACCCTCATTGTTATACACTTTTATAACAAATTTAGGTTTGAACAAGCTTTGAGTTTTTGTTTTAAATTTACCTAAAATTTATCAGCTGTCAAAATTGGACAACCAATATTATAATTATTTCGAACAATTGTCGGTTAAATTGAGTTGAACTCTGGAAGAAAAAACACCTAAATTTTTAGTTCATCTCAAGCATTCTAGTTTGTCAGAGTAAACCAATAATGCATTTGTGCAGTTTTAAACATAGAAATTTGATGGATGCCACCTAAAATATGGTATTTTAAACCATTATATTCTCCGTGTAGTCTTGACATTACATTACGATTGATAACATGGTTTTCATCATACCTATTTTGGAGTCCTGTCTAGGGATGATGTTTACCGGTGCTGACATTGTCCGTTTATAAGGCCATTTAGTGGTAAAAGAAGCACTAAGTATTTTGAACATACTTCCAGAAGTATCTGATTGGGTAAGTGCCTCTCGGGCTTTATTGATTTTTGTTGATAGTATGTCACTTCCGTTCTCAGAATTACGCAAATCACGTAGGTGGGATATGTCGCCATTTTTTTCCAAAACTACTTGTGCTTCAATAAATAGTGTATCGAATCGATTAAGAAAGAATTCCCATGATAGAACTTTTCTGTCCAGAAAGCACATGTTGTGCAACTGATACACCTGATTGTAGAACAACTGGTCGATCAACAATAACCTTGTATCAAACTGTGATTCTAAGCAATACATCAAAGCCTGTATGGCATGCCTTGAATGGTTCCAAGATACAAAGTAGCTCGTTGTGCAACATGAACGTTTAAATCATCACACGCTGCAATGAGATGGCAGAAGGCGGTTATACGAGATGCTTGTAAACTAACTTCTGCACGTAGTGGTGTTGAATCCATAAATCTGGTTAGAACTATAAATTGAAGAATGTTAAAAAATGCTCTGATTACAATTGGTTATCAATGATTACCTGTTACTCGCTCTACAGCCTTGAACCTTACTCGCCAGTCAGTATCAATTTTACATCTCCGCTCTCAAACATTTGAATTTCACCTTCACGTCAAAACCTGCGGACTTTTGATTTAACTCCTGCCACAAAAGTTTGTTCAAGCTTTTCTCCCTTGGCCTTGCAAGCCTATGTCCACTTATTTTTGAGCTCTGGAACTGATTTTGATCCTCCTCCCATTTTCCGACAACCAGCTTTCACAATTGTCAAAAATCGCTCGATTCGTCGAACGATCTTCTTATCCTCGTAGCATTTCTTAGTCGCTGTTGAGTAGTGGCAAGGTGCTAAATCTGAACAGAACAGGATTGAGAATGATGTCTTAGAAGAGGTAACAGACGCTTTTTAAGATACTCTTGGCTGTAAATTTCACTGTTTATATTCCCAGTTATGATAAATGGTTGACAGATTTTACGCACCTACAGATGGCTTGCCACACTTCATTGATACTTTTTCGCCAATTTTTTCTTAAAAATGTTGCACACCCCTCATTTTGA